>PNEQ01005306.1:0-22624 GCA_003012365.1 Medauroidea extradentata
AAACAAAAAATAAATCAACCGTTGACTGAGTGAGTTGTTATTGATGAAGTCACGATGATTAGTCAACCCTTAAGTTAAATCAAACTGAGCTATCCGGAGCACGCGCAAACTTAACATAACCTCAACACCATCTGCAGTAGACTACAACAGCAATAGTCCAAATAGCAACACACAGTAGACGCAGAAAGGACGCGTCACAACACCCATTACAAGATGGTGATTAACATGGTAATACTAATATATACAATTATAAATTTTGTTCAGCAAAATAGTGAATATTTAAATTCTCACAATCACTCATTTTAAATTTTGTAAATGTTGTAGCTTCTTACTTTCACACTAAATCGTACAATACTACTGATAAACTATTGAAATAATACACAATACAAGTAACATATATAAAATAGTTTCTCTTACTTAAATGACCTAAATATAATATTTTACTAAAGCGTATTCCTTTACAGCAATTGCTGATCAAATCTTGCAGTACTGGTTGCTCGTGCAGTTACAGTAAACCCTGAATCTAATAACACTGCACGGTGCCAGGTAATTATGTTGTTAGATCGCTGATGTCGTTCGTCCCGAGGTAATTAATTTTGACAACCCCAAATTGAAAAAAAAAAAAAAAAGAAATTTAAAGTGTTGTTTTCTTAAAGTTAACATAGAGCAATTACAGACTTAAAATAAACACATTTTCCATTGAAATTATATTTTCGTTTAATGAAAATATGTTTTCTAAATAAAATGGTGCTACATAATCCCCAGTGTGACGTGACGCGTGCGGCCTCGCGGCGCACTCGGTCTGGTTGTGTAGGATGAGGGAGGGGAGAGCGGTCGGTTGGCCTTGGCTTGCCTCCTTGTCAGCTCGCTGTGAGCGCGTGATTCATCCTGCTTGCTTGGCGCGAAGCACACAGACCATAACAGAACTCGTATTATTTATGTGAAAGTATACAGCAACATACTTTACATACTTTTAGTACAGCCATTGAGTATTTTTTTTTATTGCGCAAAAACTGTTACAGCGTTTCGCCATTATAAGTATTTAAGCGATATTAATAAAAGTGTTAACTAAAAAACAAACATTTTAAAAAATGTCTGTATTTTTAAAAACCTCTTAACACCTATTATGAACGTGAATTTAGAACCACTCAAAATGACTAAAAACTGACTATTCAAGGTGCTGTCACGCATACAATAACGACTGAATTACTCGTCGCTAAAAGTCGTAGGCCTATTGGAAAAATCATGAAACTATGCACAACGCACCAGTTTAATGTTCTGTACTGCGAATAGAGGCAACGTGGCTTTCGGCACTCTGGCTGCAGTCACTTTTATTGCTCCACTGTTGAGCGATCTAAAAACAAAAACCTTATCAGCTCGCATCCCGCACACTGCAACAGGACTGTTGTATTTGAGTCATAGGCCGTTCTTACGCCACAACGATTTCATAGCCACGTGCCTCACATGACGAGTGATCAATAATACAGCGGAAGGTGTCAAGGTCAAGCCGAGCTCAATTCTGTCGCTAGAGAAAAAAATACGAGATAACATTGAATTGTATTTTTTTGCTTAATTTACGGACTGAGTGTAATGCTGGTCCTTTTTTCGCCGTGTTGTAATGAGGGGAAAAAAAAAGAACTATGTTGTCTCTTCAATCCCGTCCCCCTGGGCTCTCAAAAGACACTGTAACAAATACATTGGCTGATGGGAGAGAGTGGCCGAGTGGGAGAGGAAAAACAAACATGTGGCTCTGCATTGTGGCGAGACAGGATGCAAGTTGCATGTGACTATCAGACAGTCGGCAGTTGATGCGCACGTACACAAGCACAATCTGGCTGTAGGCTGATGGTGGTGGTGGGGGGGAGAGTTAATGGTTATTGGCTGGCGTCAACTGTCAGGAGGGGTGTTAATTCTTTTTTAGCCGTGCGTTTCTTACAGCACAGCACTCAGCAAGGAAAATGCAACGCGGATGATTTTCCTTAAATTTTCTATTTATTTGACCAGAGTTTTTCAAGGTAACTTAAAAAAAGGGTCATAAATTACCATTGCTGTGCTATGTCAGGAATCTAACTGCATAGCTGAGATAAGGACACGTAGAGGAGGAGGAGGAGGAGGAGGAGATAAGTCGGTGTTAGTCACGTCTCACATAATGTCGGTGTTGCACGGGCGGCCTACTCACCCTCCGAGCACCTCAACTATATTCCAGCCAAAGATTCTAACATTTTTCAACAGATTTTTCTTGACTCACGACTGCAAGTAACTTATTTACGATAACTGCAGTATGTCATTGATTAATGTATGCATAATTAATTTTAAAATAATGTTTTACTGCTATCTATTGCACTTTGCTTAGTTTACATAAATTTTTTCAAATGTTAATTTTTCCAGGGTTCCTGGAAATTATGTCATTAGATCACAGATGTCGTTAGATCCTATGTCGTTAGATCAGGGGTTTACTGTAAATGGAAATTCATGGGGTTATGTGCATAATATAGCCCACATTCTCCTAATTAATATTTTTTTACAGTAGTCACTTGTTTTATTTTTGGTAAATTAATTACTGGCTAGAGGCAAAGTATGTGCACAAAATTCATCCCAAAATTCAAGTTCAAATTCACACTGTAACAACACAAATTTGTGCTGTGATAACTTTAACTGCTAGACAAATTAAAAAAAATAAAAAATCTCCAATCTTTTACAGTAGCCTTTTATTTTGATCCTGTTAACTTTTGAAAAAGCATTTCATTATATAGAAAAACAGGGCCATACAGAAAGGAAACTAATGTCTTAGACTTTGCTTTCCTTCTTCGAGCAAGTTAAAAAAACAAAAGTTTAACGTGGCCTACTACAGTACTGCTTGGTAACAAAATCAATTGAAAATTGGTTAACTGATTCATAAAATCATTACATACTCATGTGGCACTATAACATGAAATAGCAGACAAAACTGATTGCTTACATACACATATTTTGAGTTCATAATATACTATGTAAACAGAGAGTTTCTTTGAAATCTGTTACTCATAGATGGTTACATTGATGTGGTTTAATAACCTAAAAGTTTATGTGACTACTACTAAGCAAACATGTTTACATGGCCTACTGCAGTACTACAGTTTCATCATGTTTAGCAGCTGTTGACTACTTCCCCAATATATGACACAAAAGTAATTTTTCACATGGTACTGTGAAAGACAGCACACGAAAAGGCTATGTTCAAATTGACCAAAGAACTATTTTTGAACAGTGTGCTATTTTCAAAATTCCTCAACAGGTCATGGGCAAGAACTGGATTGTCTGATATAGTTGACGTTACGATGTAATATGGCAATTGTTTATTTCTATAATTAGCTTGGACAGCTGTAATATTTATTAGTGGTGTACCCCTGTGGATAGCAATAAATCAATATGTGAATTTTGGCTTTTTTAAGTTCATCATAACTGGTTGTTTTGCAGAGTAGTAAAACATATTTATTAACACTTTCATAACAGTTAAATTCTCTCTACAACTAGTAACCAGCTTTAATAGAGATGCATAAAATATTCATTTACTTCAGCCACATGTTTTATTAAATTCGCTTACGAATTATGTTAAATTTCTAAAAAAAAAAAAAAAAAAAAAAAATTAAGAAACTTAATGCACTAATAGATATACTGTACCACAGATTTGATTAACTTAGAACACAATGGCTAGCCACAACTTTAATACAATGTACTGGAGTGTGCACATTTTAGTGCTGCGTACATGTATGGTAGATTTACAATTTTAAAATCTGACGATCAGCATGTTTTGAGAATTAAGTAAAATTCAGTGTTATTAATTTTAAATAAGCCTAACGAGTTACATTAATTTAGGGAGCATATATTAAAACTGCTAATACTAAAATGTTACATAAATTTAATGCATTTAATTTAACTTTAATCACTTTTCCCTCTACAAAACCAGCTTTTACAATGGGCCTTCTTCTGGGGTTTTGTTTTAGTCATAGCTTTGAAATATTCAAACTTTTGATTCACTCACATTTTTATTTATTTGTAGTGTGTAAGGTGAGGTGGTTTTACGGTCCTTTAACAGCGAGGTCTTAGGAGTTTCGTAGTGCGCAGGAACAGTGTTTATTTTAAAATATGTTCATTTGGTAGACTAATAAAAAATTATCAATGGTGTTGGAAAGATGAAAATATTTCCAATGCTTTAAAACATTCCCACATCTAGGAAACAATTTACATTGGCTCTGTTTTTGTTATAAGCAAATGGACTACTGTAAAAAAAAAAAAAAAAGAGGAAAATAGCTCAATGTATACATGACTGTAAATCACTGCATACGTAAAAATGAAGCCAAACATTAAACACTTTACTTAACTAAAGTAGATGCTGTAGTTACACAACTCACAATAAACACATTTGGAGTACACTGTTCTCTTTGTATTAAATCTGAATCATTACAGTTATTAAAATATCAATACAACATCAAATTATGATAATACTGAGTTCAAAAAGTTTTCAGAAAATACAAAACCACCAATAAAAAAAATAAACTTTTAAGTATTTCTAGTAAACAATATCCAACTGTTAAATGTTCTTTTCTTTACCAATAAAAAATTATAAAAATATAAATTTAAATAACTTTGTATCAGCTGAATAATGGTCTCATAATCAGTACTGTCCGCGCACCAGCTCTTGAGTCCCTGGTGGGTATGAGTTTTCCCCCATAAATATGTAAATAACACAACGAGGCCCAATAGCATGTGATGCACATGCTAGCTGTAGTAACATAGTAAGTTAGAACATGTTTGATACTGTGTTACTGTACTGTACATGAAGTTTACGAAAAAAAATGCACACATGCCAGGGACTCAGAACTGGCACGCGGACAGTACTCGGTATAGTCATATACGATCACCAATAAAATTTTTAATTATTCACCAATTTTTTTACAGTGTTAAATGAAATCAGGAACATCAGTTTTACGTAGTGTTTGGCAGTCAAGGTTATTATTTACATTAATTTGCAACAGGAAATTGTGGAATATTGTAGAATGTTTTATGTGCACTAGTCTAAATTCAAATTGCATAATAAGCAATCCCTAGAACATGCTATGTATATCCTAGTTGGATTGTGGTCTTCTATGTGATTTTACTAGCCTATGAGAAAATTTAACATTCGTGCCGGTATTTTTTCACTCTGGCAGATTAGTCTCACAGTCATAAGTGACAAAACTTGAACCTACATATACTGTGGCAATTTAGCCTGTACAGGCAGCACTCACGACCAGAATTACTTTCAATATTTTAGACTTACCTAATTTCTAACAAATTCTTTCCACAGGTGCAGGAGGCTGTAGAACATTGGGAATGAGATACTGCCTTTATGTCTACCATGTGAAAGCAGCAATAAAAAGTGTGTAAACAGATTTTTTAGATATTTATGATGCCACTTTGGGTAGTATTGCTTGCAAGTATGTGTACAGAATATAACGGTTTTGCAAAAGAAAATTAATTACATGCAAGTTTGAACATAAATTAATTGTCTTATTTAGATACCAGTCAGCTTAGACAGAGTCCATAAATTATCTCTTACTTAATGAGAAGTGTTGTAACTTATCACCCAATGCATGAGATAAGTGCAATGTAACTGTTTATATCAATTAGGCACAAACTGAAACAACATATTACAATCAGCTGCAGCAATCTTGCAGCAGACGTACTAGTACAATTATATATGTTGGTATTAAATATTTTGGATACTGACTTTCTTTTTCAGTGACACTACAAGAGAGGCAAATGTTATCAAGTCATGTCTGTATATTTCAAGTTCTGTTTATAGGTTAACACATCCATAGCAAGATGTAATTTATGCTTGGACTCAGCACATGCTCACCATTTAGTCCCCCCTGGACTAAGTGACATTTGTCCAAAGCACGAGCCACCACCCTGCAGGCCTGCCACCTGGCCATGTGCCACAGCTTGTATTGGAGCAACCAGCTCACCACAGACATGCCTGGCCCAAGAAGGTAAATCAGTCCACCAAGTAGATACTCAGCACGGCTCAGTAGTGAGATAGTGAGTGCAATTCCTTGCACCTTTCAGCACCAGAAAGATTATGTGTGCCACCTTCTACATCCTTGCTCTCCCCTGTTCATCCCAGCTTGTGAGGTGTGTATGGCCTAGTTTAGTCAACAATTAACTACAGCTGCGCACTAACTAATGACTCGCTACAGGATGCCTGTCACTGACCATTACTTCTTCACCAGGCACCTGTTGCATACGTTTTGTGCTTATGAAGAGAGAGTATCTGGAATCTGCAGTAAGCACCATAATTTTTGTTGAACTACCATATCAACTACCATCATTATTGGGAAGAGCACCAAAAAACCATGGTTACCCTCGCCTCTCTTTGTGCTATATTTTGAAGTAGGGGTCCTTTCTGAGTTGCTTACCAAGGTAGAAGCTGGGGCTGTGTGTAATTGTTAAGAGTGCAAACACAGTCTTACCAAGCTCTGTGTTGTCTGTTAGGCCTGCAATCTCTACCTACCTCTTTTTCCATTTTTTTAATGTTCCATGGGTGGACTCCGAGAAAGCTTAATAGTTTCAACACCCTACCGGCAGTCACCTAAAGTGATAACAGTCTACTGGATCTACTTATTGCACTCTGGTGCATAGCCTCTTTTAAGTGGCTTGCCTAGGACACACGAGGCCATAGAATGTTAGAGAGCTACCAGCATCGCTCAACAGCTAGGGCCAACTAGTGCTCCAAGGCAGACAAGGGGTTTTCCATAACACCTTGCATCAGTCTCTCAGCATTGCCAGGAAAATGTTTAACTGGCCCCCTGGGAGCTTGTCCACATTAATTTACTTGCACTTATTCCAATTATTTTTAATCCAATATTTTAAATTAACAGTTGCTATTACGAAAGCTACAATAATCACAAGCTAACAATGGTCCTCAAACCCTTACCATTGTAATTCTTCCTGGGCCTTATGCCTGAACCCAAGTCTAACTACCAATATCAAATTTGAAAACATAACCAATACCTAATTTTAAAATATCCATATATCAGTATGACATTATTATCTAACTCCAGATGTATCAATATTGTCAAAACAGGGTCTCCCATGAGTCTGGTATCATAGGGTAAACAGGAACTGATGAACTATGGAATGGATTAATAGTGATGTAGTGTGTTGCAGTGTGTTATGTTCACTTCCATGTACCGTTACGACCGAAAATGTTCACCACAATGTGCTTTGCACATGTGTATGAGACAGTTAAAATGATTTTGTACACAATGTAACATGGCCGGCGTGATAGAGCGGCACGCAGCAGTAATGTTGTTATTCACAATAACATTTCATTACATTCACCTATTTTCCATTTTAATTTTCCTTAAGAGACCAAAGTGTTCCTATGAGACCGGACTTATGGGGACACCCTATATGTTGCAAACACAAATATACTAAGAATTGCAAAATTAAATAAATTGGTGACATTAACAAAGTTGATAATATTAACGAAATTAATTATATAAACATTAATGTAAAAATTGATAAAATAAAAGTTGATATAATCATAATTGGCAATGAAATTTACATTACAACTAAAACAGGCATCATCTTAAAAAATATATGGCACTGAAGCAATTAATTTGTGCATTTATTGCTTGCCAGGTGTTGTAAGTAAGATGGAATATGCTGAAATTTTTAAAATAAACAAACTGAGAAAGAATTTTTGTCATACAAATACTGATGTTTAGAGTGATCTATAGTGGAAAAAAATTACTGTTTATTAGGATCCAAAGTAGTATGCACACATCTGACCTTATTCAGTTATGTGTGTTTTCACATGAGAATTCTGGTAACTCCAAGAACAGTTGTTTGTCTATAATAATTTGAAACATCTCAAGTTTATGTCGTCCAATCATAAGGCACAACATGCTAGAGCAATTCAATGACTACATTGGCATTACAGATTTTTTATTTTTCACTTTATTTACTGATGCAGACACCTGAAAACTTGAAAATATGTTTCTTTTAATTTTCGCACTGGTATGTATATTGTTGCATTCAATATTCAATCCCAACGAGAGCTGATGCTTGTAGCTGTGTTGAATGTAAATACTGCTGTTTAGCAGTCTCTCCTAACAAAAATTTAATTTTTAAAACCGTTATATAATTATGTGTTTATGGCTCGTAAATTCGCGGCGTCACCTCCTCCAGAGTGCAGCACTGCATACGACAAAATGGAGGGCAAAGACGGCATCAACAAAGCTACTTGGCTATTTATTTGCTTGTAATTGTATTTAAAATTTTGGTTTTTGTGCGAACCGGGCAAAATAAAAGTATGTTTCAGCCACCAAAGGAAATGTATGAAAGTATTGATTGTGTAGATAAATTTTGCTGCCCGTTTATCAAAGTTTTGGCAGTTAAAATTATTAAATTATGCGGGATTGTGTTCTTGAATACAAATGTAATGTTAGGGAAGCATATGTTCTATTTGTCTGCCTTTTTTTCCTGACGTTATAAATAGCATATGTAGCTATTTAATGAATCTAGTACATAAAATATATATGTTGACAATCACCACAGGAATTATAATTAAACATATGAAACAGCAAAATGAGGGACGTGTGCGAAATTAAGAAATTTCAACTAATACCTTTTATTTATTCCAAGTACGGTAAAATTAGAGCAGTTTAAAATTTTGACAATAAATAGCGCTATTATTACTAAATATTTAAAATGCATATAATGAAAATACAATAAATTATTGTTTAGTGATACTAGATTCATTCCGTAAGTCTAGAAAATATTACTATATATTTATATTTCTTAAAAATTCCTTACTAATATCAAAATAAAATTTAAAGAAATTTTAATTAAAATATCTGTACTGACAGTTGCAAACTGAATACTAAAATGTGTTACAACCTGGATATCAATACTTGTTGCATTGGACATATTTTTGTTAGTGGCAGTAATTATACAATGTACACGTACAATATTTGTAGCGAATTATTTGTTTTTAATTTACGTATGTGAATTTGCTTTAATTTTTACACTTTGTTCTTTTTCAAACATATATATCAATCTTTCAAGTTGACATTACCGAGCACGAAGTAACTGCAATTGTCAGCTAGAGAATAATGTTTTGAAAGCTATTTATTCTTAATTAACATGGCAACAAGGCAAGTTCAGACTATTTTTAATATTTGCAAATTCAGAACATTTCAAAAAACTGGTTTTCTATGCGATAAAACTCTAAAATACATCTGAACATTTACATTGCTGTAAACGGCAAAACATTTGTATATACCGTCTTTACTAGTTCATTGACTCGCCACCAAATGTCAGCCACTTTGAGCGACAGCGCGAATAGACGGGAGAGCCCTCTGTTTATTTCCTGGTATTTAGTTATAGGTGCGTTGTAGTTGTGGTGGTAGGCATTTATTTTGCAATAGTTGACAGACTATACATAGTTGCTTGCCACCATTTTGGGTTAAGCAAATCACTCGTAACTCCATCAAAAGCAGATGCGTCACTATGGCTACAGCTCTACTTACTTCAGTGATGAAGCAAATATGGAGGGACTTTTTAACGTGCGCGAGTATCACCCGCAGTCGGAATGTCTGTAAACACTTTTTCGGACAGTAAAACCTTCTTACTAAGAAATTTGTTTCCGCTTGCATGCCTGATCACCAGGGGCAGAATGGCCATGTGCAGAATGGCATGGCCATCCTTTCTGCCTACGTGTTGCCACATCATTCTGACTACACTCTTTTCCTATGAAATTTCTAGTGCCTCTAAGGGTGCACAAGACTGCAAAGCACTACTGTTTTCACATGTGGATGGGAGGATGTAAGTGGGTGAACTCCTAATAACCAGTTTTTCCTCCACACCTGTCGGCTGTGTAATTTCTGAACTACACACTTCAATTAAATGTGGCTTAATTGACGTATGTATTGCTTCAACCGTGGGGCGTAGGCCCTGGGAAATGCTGTATCTATCACCTCAACGAGGACAGTGTGTTTCATGTATGCCAGAGATACTGTAAACCGCAGTTCAGCAGCCGACATCAGGTGCCTAATTTATAAAACTAGAAGTCTACAAGCCCCAAGTTACAAGCATAATTTTATAAAGTCAATTTTATGAGGAATTTGAAAGAAAAAATTCTGACTTGTAAAAACAAATTCTCTTGTTGTCAACGCTACAAATTATCTGTAATTGTTATTTTTTTCATTTATGACCAATCTGTTATATATTAATGGTATTTATTTAGTCCATTGTGTGGTTTAGTTTTGTCTAGAGGAATGTGTGAAAGTAATATCTGACACAAAGACATGTTGACTGAAATAACTTAATAACCACAAAATTTAGTTCATTTTATAACAGGTTCAAAAATATAGTTTATTTAATGTAATTTTAGTTCTTTCACAATGATCCCTTACGGTACCTAAGAACACACTAATGATTCATATTATTTTATTTGTTTATCCACATTACCCCCTAAATCCTGTACAGAACTACTCATTTATTGGATTTCAGTTATAAAATATACTTCCTCACCATTGATTTTTCACACAATAACTCATATATTTGAACTTGTAAATACGTTTACATAGGCCACAAGGCTTACATAAAATATTACCATATTTAAAAGTGATAGTCTGCAGAAGCCTTTTTGAGAAACTAACTGAACAATCAAGTTATAAAAAGGACTTGTAACTTGTACAAATTCAGTTGTAATGAAGTTTTGACTTGTAGATTAATGAAACAGCACATAACATTTTTTTTCCAAATTACAAGAGAATTTTCATTTGTAGACTTAGTTTAATGAAACAGGCATCTGTTTATAAAATGGGTACTTCAACACTCCTCCGGGTATTTCTGGACTCACCTGTAAATCATATGTAATAGTCAACAGTTATTTAGCGCTTTGTTTCTACGATGTTTAAGTTCAATTCTACATTTTCAATATACACCTATTGTGAAGTGTTCAGCCACTTCCCCATCTTGTTTAAATCTCTATAAAGTATTTTTTCTCTTAATTAAATTTTAATTTGCAATAACAGGGTATGTGCCGTTTTCAGTATTAGTTTCTCAGGTGTCCGGTATGATACAATAGGATTCAATAACCTAGTAATTGAGGACATGAATAATTTAAATTTATCCTTTCAAAATTTAAATTATTAAAATAAAATACAGTCGGGAACTTTAAAGTAGAGTTGTTTGTTTATTTTCCTGGCTTGTCTGGTTTCCAACTGACCACAGTAGAATTTCAATTAATTTTGTTGGTATACCCGTTTCTTGTGTTTTTTCTAATTTTTGAGTTTTGGCAATTTTAGTATTGTTACAAGTTGCGGGCTAGGTACGTTTGGGGATGGAGGTCTTTGATAAAATAAAGAAAATAAAGCTAACCTAGTTTATTTACAACTGTATACACAAAAAAAAAACCTATGTCTATAAAGATTTACCTCAATAAATGTCAAACAGGGGGCGCTGGAGAGGGCGCAGCGGGGCTGGCGCTGGAGAGGCTGTAGGAGGCTTTAGTGCCCCTAGAGTTTTTTTTTTTTTTAACTTTTTTATATGAAGGTGGCGGGAAATATGGGGTTTGTGCCATAAATATGTGAAGAAGTGTCCTAACAAATAATAAAATCTCAGGCAACAAACGGGTGCCTCATATTTACTTTTTTTTGTGTTTAATCAAAGTCAGACATGGTAACGCCAGACATCTGACTGTTTTATTTGTGTTTGGTACAGAACTGCCATTTTGTAGAAAATCACGAATTTAAAAATGTAAAAGTGGTATAGAAAATAAACCAATAGTTGTCGTAGTAAACGAGTTTTTAATTAGTGAAATCACAATGGCTGTTTACCCTTTCAAATAATTTAAACAAACTGAGCTATCTGGAGCACGCCAGGCTGCATTACCTCAACTGCTGTGTGGGTAAACAAAAGACGTGGCACGCAAACTGATGCGAACATCACACTTGTCACGTCTCCTGGGCAGGGGAACAGAGAAAGATACCCCGCCACATCTTGGCGCCCGAACAGGGACAGACAGAAGTTGCTACGCTACATCCTTGTCACCGCAAACAGGAACACAGCAGCTACAGATGCCACCCGGTTACACTATTGTACTTTCAAACATACAAAAAATTTTAAAAATTTATTGGAAGACAAAATTTTTATAACTGTTTATTTTTCCTGATATTATTTTTTCTTTGCAATGATGTAATATTAACACTGTTTTGAGTTAGCATAGTTAAAACCAAATACAAGAGGTTCTATTCTTGCTGCACAACCTTTACAAAATTCTGTGTTTTGAGTCAAGAGCAAGCTGAAATGTAAATAATTTACAAATCAATTTTATAGAACAATGGGGAATGCAAAAAAAAAGTCCGATATTTTATGCTATCTAAAGGCTATATAGAATGTGAATTTATTAATTCTCATACATGAAAATTGATAGAAGATTCCATTAGAAGAAATTCAATCCTTCAAAAGGAAAGCATGTCACTCATAGAGACAGCTGATTTAACTGTGGCAACATAATTCATTAAGGACTTATATAATAAATAACACATAATGATGGTATTATTATGTAGTGGTAAGAAGCCTTGTAAACAAAGTACTATTTTATCCTGTATGTGCAATTCACTATAAAAATTTTAGAATTATACTACACTTCTTAAGCTTAAGATTTGTCAAAAATAAATACATACAGTATTAAATTAATAAATAATCAACTAATAAATTAACAGCAGTAACAAAAACAGTAGTTCTATTTTTAATCATCGCTTAATTTAACAGTGTATAAAGTGTCGAAAAATTATTCTCTCAAACTCTTAATGGTGAAGACCATGCAAAACGTACATAATATTATCAAAAAGAAAAAAGATACAGTTGCATATTAATTTGGAAGTTTGATGCTGGAGGAATCCACAAAAACTTCTCATTTTGACATACAAACAAAGATAAATGTATAAATGGTCATATACACATGATCCCTAAAGACATAGTCCAACAAGCAATTAGTATGTAATAATTAGGCATCCTATCACTGATGTTAAATCCTTTAACATACCTGTCAACCTCAAGGATACAGAAATAGTAACATTTTTTAAATTATTAAAATATAGCATAAACAAGTCGCGGAATTTCACTTCAATCAAACTATCACTACCAATTTTATGATTACACAGTCTACATATTAAACGTAGCATTTTATGAAAAATATATTTAGAACCTACTAATAATTAGCCTAATAATATAAAATTAGATGAAGTTATTCCATGCTGTTTATATGTTGTGTTTATGGCTAATATTACAAGCCTCCCTACCCTAAAGTAAATTTAACAAGGAAACCACTGAATCTATCTTACTTTGATCTGTTGTAGCAACATTAATACTGCTGATAATTTTACTACATATAAGAAATCACACAAACCTGGGATTGTTAGTTTTGATTTCTGCATGTTTTAAAAACAGAAACAGATTTTAATACCTCAAGAGATATGAAACTACTTTTGGTAACACAGTTTAATAACCCTATTTCACAGTTCCGTAAAAGCACAACATATTCTCATAAAATTCAAACTAACTAATTTGATAACACTTGACATTTTTAACAATCACTCTTCGACACTGCAAACAGGCCTACCGTGAAATTGAGAAAGAAACAGTACATATTGATATGTTTAAGCACAGGAAAAACAATGGTCCCAAAAAACATGTGCCAGGTACATAGACGCATATGTGTGCTTTCATATTCGCGGTGAAAATAAGACAGTAACGATAGTTTCATTCACTTTACGCAGTTCCCTGCGTATTCTTGAGCAATGACTACATGAAAACGGTAAACCTAAAATTCATGTTTGCTAAAAAAAAGAGTCCAACGAATGGATTGTATTCACGCAAAGTCACAGCATCATGATGGTACAGCGACTAAATGATTGGGTATGTTCGGCAAACTTCGGGATACGGTCGGCAATGTATGTAGTGAAAAATTTGGAAGCAAAGTTATCAATGTAGTACACTAGTAACTGAAACTACAGTATTGTCAGCCCTCTTCATTAACTACGATGCTACATTTGCATACGACATTTACGGTACCGAAATGTATGATTTTAGTACGGATTTCTTGTTATGAATTCACAAAACTGAAAAAAATAATTAAAAGTTAGCAAATTGTGCAATAATTTACACCATTCGTACAATCGTACAATAGGGCATAAAATCGTACACTGTACGGGAGAATCATACAAGTTGGTAGCTATGCTTTAAAGCCATTCAACTTTCAGAATAAATGTAATACATTTTGATAATTAGTGGTCAAAAGCAAATTTTTTAATAACTTGGGTCTTTTATCAATTATATAACTTAGTATCAAATAGAGAGCATTTCATCTTGCATAAGTACACTTACCCATTGTATCTGCTGTATGTAAATGGTAGAAAAGAATTTTCTGTTTACAAATTATTCTAGTGTTAAGCTCTAACAATTTAAGACAATATACAGTATGGCCCAGAATTAATGTGCCATACTCTGGGACGGGATTGTTTATGTAAAATAAGGTGGGATTACATTGACCAACACTACTGTGTGGTGAATATTAATGAAGCTACACAAAGTTAAAAACAAAATTTTGAAATACTTTTTTTGAAAAATACTAGAAAGTATAAGAGACAGAGCCACCAAAATTGGCATAAAGCTTTAAGAATAAGAGCAAATAAATCTGTGAAAATGTGGTTGATGCAACATTCTCCTTCACTGCTCATGTAGGGGTTACTCAACACATTTGTTTAAGTAACTTTTAAATATTAAGCGGTAACAAACACATATCATTGCTTATCGTGCAAAATGGAGGAGAAAGTACCTCTTGCATTAATTCACTCTGGTAAACCGTTTTTGAGAAAATGTGAACCAAAATATGAAGGCGCAGTGTAACCCAGTAGAGGTAAGCAATACAACAGCTTTATAGGCCATGCTAATAGAGGCACTGAATGGTTCAATTAAGTAGAGTAGCACGATTCGGGTTAAGTCATGACAACTAACACATGTTGCATGAAGTAATTTAGTTTTATTTTTACGCGAAACTGCAGAGTTATTCTCAAAACATGTATCTACAAAAATAACAGAGACTTGAAATAATAATGTTTAAAAGTATAGAATTCTTATTAAAATCATGATTTTGGGGCACCACAAATAAGTTAGAACCTGCATTCTTTTGTACTAACATCAGAAATAAGTACTACTCAAATTCATAACATCAAAGACACACAAATAGCCTATGTATGCCGAAATGATGAGGTATTTGATACTACCTACAAATAAACTTGTAAATTAAACACAAAAATATTTTTAAAAAAAAATACTGTGCGCCAACTAGTGTAGCAAAGCCAGCCTAATCACTAATCACCCACAGGTTTTCGCACCTCACACATGGAAAATTACATTTGCTACATAAGCCTCTTAACAGCAATTTCTTGAAACTGATGATATTGAAATGAGGTGGAAATGAAGCAGTGGTGGAATGCAAAATGAAGGAAATGAATCTTGAAAAACATACTGGCTAGTGGTTAACTGCCGACACCAACCACTGCCTTAATGGTTAGATTAAGAAAGATTACATGCACAGAACAGGGAACAGAGCACAAATATGGTCAATGCATTTGCACGTACTACATACATACTTTACCACCAGTATGTATTTACAATAAGTGTTCTACTTGCAGTCCCCTCACATCAACACACAGCTGGCAACGACTGAACATGTCGACCTGGACCCATGCATAAATGTTTGGTATGGCACGTACACAATTGAATGTAGCTATCACATGTCCCACGAGACCTTCCTTGCTAGTCACAGGCTTGACATGACCACATAAAAAAACTAATGGAGTCAGGTTTGGAGATCGAGTCGGCCAATGGATGGGCCCTCCTCTGCCTATCCAGCAACTTACAAACACGGTGTTAAGATGGCAGCATATGGCAGAAATAAAATGTGAAGGTGCCCCATCGTGCTGAAACCACATGTGCGGCGAATTGCCAATGGTACTTCCTCCTGCAATTCTGGCAACACATCCTGCAGGAACGTTAAGTAATAGCAAATAGGATTCCAACAAATGATGGCTGACAACGCCAGCCCACATGTTGACACTGCAGAGTACTTGGTTGGCCATAGGGTGCATGTATTATGGTGCACCCATAAGTGGCTGTTCCTCTCGCTACTGTACTAAATTTAACCATTCAATGCTGCAATTCGCATGGCCCAGAAATCCACTGTATTGCGGGGTTACAGTGAGCCTTCGTATTTTGGTTCACATTTTCTCGAAAAAAATTTATACAGGATTGAATTATCGCAAGTGGTGCTTTCCCATTAATTTTACGCGATAAGCTATGATATGCGTTAAATATTTAATTACAGCTTAGTATTAAAAAGTCACATATAGCGATGGGAAAGATTGCAAAAACCAAATTTTCACAGATTTATTTGCTCTTATTATTTCGAAAAATCATTATTCAAAAATTGATGTTATTCATATACGGGGTGAGTTGGGAGGAAAGGTACATGCTTTGAGGGGTGATGGTACTGGTGATCCTGAACAAAATGTTTCTAATAAACATATGCCCATTTTTTAACAGTTTCAGAGAAACCGAATGAAAACAACTTAGAATGGGAAATGTTCAGGTGACTATATCACGATACTGTTATCGTATGTTTTGTTTAATTCTGCACATTTCAGAGAGAGAAATAAAGAGAGAGAGAAATAAAGAGAGAAAGAGAGAGAAAGAGAGAACGAGAAAGAGAGAAAGAGAATGAGAAAGAGATAGAGTATGGATCCAAAAAGTCCCCAATTTATGTCGTAACGGATTAACGTCAGTAATGTTTGAGTACCTATGTTTCATTTTAAGTAGTCACAGATTCAGAACAACGTCTTAAGATTCCAGCGCTTTTTATTTTTACTAAACACTACACATAAATTGTCATATCAACTGCAGTTTTGCATTTTATTTGTGCTACGTAGCGTAAGCTACATGGGCGTCGCCCTATCTTATCATAGGCTGCGACAGATGCTTTCTGCCCTCCATGCAGTGATATAATACTACTTGCCCGCCCACGTTGCTAGCATGACAAAGCCTTATCTCCTTCTTGGGACGACGCAGTGGGTTCCCGTTCCCTTCTCCAAATAGCCCTTGGCCCTACTTCAGTCACTGTGATAACATAGTGTTTGGCAGAGTTATAAACGCGCCACTGTTTTGGTTTACATTACTGCACTTTAAACGTGTTTCAGTACAGTATCAGCTCACAGCAATTAATGATTTTTACTTTACAAAATGGGTTCGAAGTTTATCTTCGAAATTCGTTATTTCAAAAAATAACAGAACACCTGTCCCGTTAGCCACGAAAATGGAAGATTTGCGACGTTTTGATTCAGGCGAGAGAGCAGTTGACAATAGTAAAGCTTTAGCACTACCACCTACCACAGTTCGTAAAATTCGAGCAAACGCGGACAAAATTAAGAGTAGCTTGCTTATCAAGTCATCTGTCAGTGTTACAAAGACTAATTATTCACGTCATAATGATGGAGACAATGGAGAAGATGCTTGCCATGTGGATCTAAACACAGAACCAGCACAATTGTCCTGTAAATTTAGCACTGATTCAAAACAAAGCCTTATCTTTGTACAGTGAGGTAATAAAAAAATTCTGAAAGCACTTTGACCGTAAAGGATGAAGTGTTTACTGCCAGCCACGGATGATTTCAGCAATTTAAGGTCAGGTATAGTTTCCACGACATAAAAATGACAGGCGAGGCAGCAAGTTCCGACAGCAGTGTAGGAAAGGAATTTAATCCGAAACTTGAAGATAATTGAAAAAGGTGGCTACATGCCCTAGCAAGTTTTCAATGCAGATGAAACTGGACTTTTCTGGAAAAAATGCTGGCAAGAACCATTATCACCAAAGAAGAAAGAAGTGCACGTGGTTTCAAAGCTGCAGAGGATCGTGTGACTGTCTTAGGCCCGATTCACAATGTGTAGTCTGCAGTCGACTGCCGGCAGTTCGCAGTCGGCAGTCGAATATAATTCACAAAATGTGCAGTCCAACAGCCATGATTTTTATGAATGGTTTATAAAAACTGGTGTTTAACAATCAGCCACGTTTTGAACATATTGTTTTTAAATTTGTAAAAATTGCTTATTTTTTATTTAGATGCATAAAAAAATCCCCAAAAATATTATTACTTACATCATGTGAATGCAAGAGCAACGCATGTGACTGCGGACGGCTCAACTGCGGACTGTGCATTCTGAATAAACATTTATTTACGTACACATTAATCTCCGATAGGTGACTGCGGACTGCAGCACGCCGGCACGTCTGTGTGCGCATGTTTCCGGTGTGACGTGCACTGGCACGTAGCACTTACTTGGCCTCTTATCATACATTAATTGCAAATTAATTTTTTTTGTCTTAATTAATTTTTTTTCTCTGTTTATAACAAATTTAGTAGGCCAACTTAACCAGGGATAAGGATGTGTACGATGGGATCCAACATATTAATTGGGGATGCTAATAGAGAAATTAACAGTAAAATTCTATTCAAAATTTAAAATTTAACTATTAAAGCAAGAGAAAAGTATTTAATTTTAACGTGTCAATTTTATCTGATTCATGTGGTGTTTGGACTCATTTTAAAGCTGATTTAATTTCAGGCAACTTTTCTAAGTAAACTTTTCTTATATTTTGCCTTGTTTGGATTTTTTAAATTTCAAGTAGCCTCTTGGCTTGCTTCACCTGGAATAGGATTTATTTGGCAAGCTGGTCTAAGTTCTCTTGCTTGGAAGCACGTACAGAGAGGTGCTGGCTTTTAAAATTTCAAATAAGCTCTGAGCTAGCCTGTGCTAGGATGGATTTATCTGGCAGGCAGGTCAGAGTTCACTCGCTTGGAGGCACGTATTGGGACGTGCTGGAATGCGATGAGCTCTACCGGGCGTTTCTCGATCGATGTGGGTGGTAGTGTCGGGCGCAAAACTCCGTGAAGGTGGTGATCTGCGAAAGATTGATGACGCTGCACATCCCCAATTAATAAACTAATGAATCTTTAGCTGGTATTATGGAATAAAATGCTTTGTAAATTTATCAGTATCTATGTTACATACAATTTTTAGGTTATAAACATCAATTAACCAGCTTTTTAGGCAAGTTTGATACTGATGTATCCCTCCGCCACGTGGCCAAGTAAGTCCGAGTGTCCGCCTAGGAAAGTTAGTTGTCATACATCGGAGCTCGTGGACGGTTGTCGGGTGATGGCCGGCTAAGTTTTTCTTGTTTGTGTTTGTCATCGGTTAGTTGTAACTCATCGGAGCTCGTGACCGGTCGCCGGGAGATGGCCGGCTAAGTTTTTGTTGATTAGTTTGAAAACAGTTGTGATCCATCGGAGCTAGGGAACGGTCGCCGGGAGATGACCGGCTGAGTGTTTATTAGTTGGGAGACGTCATGGCGGCAGGGAGAGGACGTGTTAGACGTGGTAGAGGGGCTGTGAAGCCTAGAGGACGGATTCGTTAGAAGAGATCAGTCTGTGTGTTTTGTCTCTCCTTTTTTGGCATACTGCCTTTTCACTTTATAGTAATGTAATCAGAAGTAGGTATTGATAACCGCGTAGTCAGAGCTAAGCTAGATAAAGTGCCGGACCAAGTAATGCTACGGAGGGAAGCGGCAAGTCGTAATCTGTAGATAGAAAAGTCACCTCAACTAACTCTGGGCGAGCACTCGCTTTGTGAATTGCCTTTGTCCGTTAAACTGCGTCAAAAGAAAGGTTAAAATAAAAGAGAAAAAAATGCCGATGATATGACTTTTCTTCTTATTTTTTTTTACCCGTTTCTGACTAACCTCACAGCTATCCGGGCTTCAGTATTACAGGCACCGCCTCTGCATCAGCTCGCTTGTTTTTGCCATTTTTTCTGCCTGCTAACTACTTGCAATAGCAACAGAGGAGAGTTACGTCCCCGAATCAACAACACCACGCAGCAGCTGCAGACGACCCTTTAACTACGACTACGACTAATATAGGGTGAAAGGAGGTCGCAGAAGAGCAGCACCACCACACCGGCTGACTGTAAGCAGTGGGTGGCAGGCTTGACTCATTTTGCATTGTTTCTATTTACGTCACAGTTTTCAGAAACGTAAACCTAGGACTTACTATGTGTGTCTATATATACACATACACACATACATATACACATATACATACACATTTATACATATACACATAATACATATACACATAATACATATACATATATACATATACACATAATACATATACATATATACATACAGTCAGTCTCACGAAAGAATTCCATTTTTTGACAGTTTTGAAGGCTATCATGTATTCTAATTTCTGAAGGAAATTACTTTTAATTTTGATAAATTGCACTGTTTGAGACCCAGCCAAGTGTTTTTGTGCAAAAATCATTTGTGGCAGAGGAAAACACTGCTTATTTCATGGAAACAACTCTAAAAACATATGCCAACACAGCAGTCAAAAAGTGTAATTCTTTTATGAGACAGACTATATACACATATACATACAGTAAACCCCCGATCTAACGACATCGGATCTAACGATATAATTTCCAGGAACAGTGGAAAAATTAATATTTTAATAATTTATCAAAGCTAAGCAAAGTGAAACAGATCGCAGTAAAACGTTAATTAAAAATAATTATGCGTACATTAAACAATAACATAATGCAGTTATAAATTAGTAATATGCAGCTGTGAAACAAAAAAAAAACTGTTAAAAAATGCTAGAAACTTTGGCTGGAATATAGTTGAAGTGCGCACCGGGTGCGTGGGCCGCCCGCGCAACACCGACATATTTGAGACGTGATGACTAATGTTACCTTATCGCCTAATGCTCCCCCTCACTTCTCCACGCTCCATCCTGCCTGAACTTCCCTCTCACACTCCTCCACGTGTACTTATCTCAGCTATGCAGTTCGATATGAGACGTGGCATAGCAATGGTAATTTACAGCCTTCTTTGAGGAACCGTGAAAAATTCGGGTAAAAAAATCGAAAATGTAAGGAAAATCGTCTGTGTTGCAATTTCCTTTGTTAAGTGCTGTGCTGTAAGAAACATGTCGCTAAACAGAGATATAACCTGACTGTCCATGACAGCCAATAAACATTTACCCGCCCCCCCTGCCCCAGAAAAAGCCAGATTGTGCTTGCGTGCACGCGCATGAACTGCCGACTGTCTTATGCAGAGCCACGTGTTTGTTTTTCCTCTTCCACTCGACGAGGCAATCTCTCCCCTGTTTTTGTGTCTTCTGATAGCCCAGGGGGATGGGGGTTGAATAGACGACACTGTATTTTTTCCGCCCTCATTATAGCACGGAAAAAAAAAGACCAGCAGTCTGTAAAAGAAAAAAAATCCAGGGTTATCTCAACTTTTTTCTCTAGCTGCAGTGAGCTCTGCTTGACCTTTGACAACTTCCGCTGAATTATTGATCACTCGTCACATGACCATGAAATAACTGCAGCGTAAAAACGGCCTACGCGACGCAAACACAACAGTTCAGTCGCAGTGTGCGGTATGTGGGCTGATAAGGTTTTTGTTTAATGCTCGCTCGACAGCGGAGCATTAAACTGGTGCGTTGTGCATAGTTTCGTGATTTTTCCAATAGGCCTACTACTTTTAGGGACGAGTAATTCACTCATTTAATATGTGACAGCACCTTGAAAAGTCTGTTTTTTGCCCTTTTGAGTGGCTCTAAATTCGCGTTCATAATAGGCGTTCTGAGTTTTTAAAAAATACAGACTTTTTTAAAATGTTTGTTTTTAAATACACACTTTTATTAGTATTGCGTAAATGCTTATAATGGCGACAGGCTGTAACAGTTCTTGAGCAATAAAAAAAAAGATTCAATGGCTGTACTGAAAGCTTTTTAAATCGTTGCCGTATACATTCACGTAAATAATATGAGTTGTTCTGTTGTGGTCTGAATGTGCTTCATGCGAGAAAAGCAGGATGAATCACGTGCGCACGAGCTGCCAAGAGGTAAGCCAATGTCAGAGGCCCGGCCACTCCCCTCCCCCATCATACACAACCAGACCGAGTGCGCCGCTCTGCCACGCACTTTCCGGTGGAGTATTGTAGGGTACCATTTTATTTGGAAGACACCTTTTCATCGTACTAAAATATAATTTCAATGAAAACTTTTTTTAAGTCAGTAATTGCTTTACATAAATTTTAGAAGAAAAAACACACACTTAAATTTTTTTTATTTGGCGGGAAGGGGATGGGTGGGGGAGGAAGGAAATTTAGTTACCTCAGGTCTAAAGGCATCGGCGATCTAATGACACCATTTCCTGGCACCGTGCAATGTCGTTAGATCGAGGCTTTACTGTATTCACACATGTGTATATAATATATATATATACATATATTATACACATATATATACATAACACATGTATATATATATTATACACATATATATATATAATACATACATATATATATATATATATATTATACACACACATATATATATAATACATACATATATATATATATACATTATACACACACACATATATATATAATACATACATA
>PNEQ01005307.1:0-22625 GCA_003012365.1 Medauroidea extradentata
GTGGGGGTATATCGCCGAGCATCGGCGATACTAACCAAGACTTTCAGTTTTTACAAGCCTAAACGAGGTTTCGGGCTTAGGAGTGAGATTATAAAACTAATATTTATGAGTTTATTGCGGTCAAGCCCACCGCGTGGTCGTGAGTTTGTAAGTGTTGTATGTCACGTGGCTAGTAAAATTGTATGGTAATCTGAGTAAGTGTATTATTATTAATTTTCCGCTAAATGCTCCCGTGCTGGGAATTCACTAATCTGCACCTCTTTCGAACCACCCAAGAGAACTGAGCTAGGAGTTGAGTGCTCGCCGAGCAGTCGAGGCATGTGTATGCTATGCGGGCGGAAACGTACATGTAGCTGTACATTACGTGTCTTACTAATTTTTATTGGTGATGATGTTGCGAGAGTAAGTCAGTTAGTCGTATTTTTGACTGATAGCAAGTCGTCGCTGTCCTTTCCTGGCGTGGATTTATCAGCCTGGTTTAAATTCCGTCCACACAACTGGTCAACCTTGCGACACGCGATTCGGCCCTGGCGCTAACACTCCAGGTCTCTCGTCGTACGTGACTCTATTACAACCCTAATATGTCGTGACTCTCAAATCGACGCCCGGTGGTAACACCCCGATCCGTCGTCAGTTGGCTCTACAATCTCTCTACTGTTACGTTGAATCGGCGTCGCGACGCTTGAGTCGACGCCCGGCGATAACATTCCGGTCCGTCGTCCTCGCACGTCTATCCACATCTGCCCTGCCGTTCAACTCCTCTCGCGTTACCCCTGTTTGGCGCCAAAACCCCCGTCACTTGTTCTGCAGGCTTTGGTTCCCTTCGGCCAACCAGGAGCCAGCATTTCAAAATAGCCCTGCCTACCGAGGACAGTAAATTCTTGCCATTGGCGCATTTATTTTATTTTCACATTCATTTTCCTTCATTACACCTGACCATAACTATCCCAGAGTCTCCTTAATCCTAAAGTTCCTTAAATACTACTTATTATTATAATTTAACATTTGTATCTTAATTTCTAAGGGCGGCACTCCTCCCCTCCCCGCCAACAGCTAAGGAGCGTACAAGTGTGGTGGGAGTGAGGAGCCTGGTTGCCGTCGAGAAGCTGCACCTGCTCTCTCCACAGGACGAAGTATACACATTTTAGCTTTCTTAACATATAAATAGTAACATTGATTATTGCTTTCTCAGTGTAGTTACATCGACTTTGTGGCATGATGCCGAGGAGAATGAATGGTCGCATGACTGGTTTATTTTGATATCCAGAAATTATCCTAATACAGTGAACCCTCGATAACTCGGACCTCGATGTCCCGGACTTCGGATAGCTCGGATAGAATTTCAAAAAACAAAATTAATTTTAATTAAATTATTTTTTGGTCAAAAATCATAAGAAAATTTTGTCTGACTCATTTAAATCCATTACTGTTTTATTTAAAAACAGTATTAAGCTTTAAAAGCAGTTGCTCATTGCTACGTAGCCTTTAATAATCCCATTGTAAAATATCTGGCAAGTTCCGTGTTGTTAAATGTTGCTAGCATGGCGCGCGAGTGGAGTTGCAACTCTGCAGGCAGACGTCCCTTCTTTATCTGACACGCACGTGCGTCATAAATAAACATGTCAGTATGATGCTGGTGAATTGGACAGTAACTGCAGGTCACAATGGCACCTAAAGGGAAATTTATTTTGTTCTGGTATGTGCGATAAACTCAAGATTAAGAATTTATTGGTTTGTGGACGTACGCCATTGCTCATGTTTTTGCTGATCAAACCTGTGTTGGATGACAAATAACGGAAAAAGAACAAGAAAATTTTTTTTCCCTTTTATATAAAACGCACACAAAAATAGAAAAAAGCAAATTCAGAGGATTTCTGTAAGTTTTTTTTTTATTATAACAAGAAAGAATTCTGGAGATAGAATTCAGTTGAATATCGTGACAACAACACCCAGACACAGAAGACAGACACAAATATAGGACCAGATTCCCAATATGAAAAAAAGATGGAAATAGACAAAAAACAGCGAACAGTGGACAACAAACACAATACAATACAAGACAATAGACAACACAAATAAAACCAACGAAAAAATGCAACGTTTCGGGGATTGCAATCTATCCCCGTCTTCAGGCTGAGACACAGCTGGTCAGAACACCAAGATGCGAATGAGGCTCGCTAGAAAATTGAGGCTTATATAGCCTGGAGGGTATCTAGGCTGCTTGGCCAATGGTGGCCAAGCATTTGTGATTGGCTGGGCTCTTGGCCAATGAGAGGCAAGTACTCTCCTGATCTTTATTGTTTACAATTAAAAAAACTTGCAGAAATCCTCTGAATTTGCTTTTTTCTATTTTTGTGTGCGTTTTATAAAAAAAATTTTCTTGTTCTATTTCTGTTATTTGTCATCCAATACAGGTTTGATCAGCAAAAACATGAGCAATGGCGTACGTCCACAAAACAATAAATTCTTATTGTAAACTCCCATTGCAACAAACATTTAAAAATGTCAAAACTCAAGATTGCAAAACAATTTGTTCCGGACCTTAATAAAAAAAATTAAAAGTCATTGGTTTGCATTGCAATGTAGGCAAGGTGGTGAGAGCGTTTTACGGCCCTTTAACGACGTCTTACAAGCCGACGAGGATGAAGTGAGGTGAAAAAACAACACAACATCCATGCCCGAGCAAGGATTCGAACCCAGGGCCTCTCGCACCGTAAACTGGCGCCTAACCCACTACGGTAGAGGCCAGCGCGATATAAAAAAAAACAGGGCTTAATAAATTATAAAAAGGGGGAGGCGACAGAAAGAGGCTTTTGCCCCGGGTCGCACACAGTGGCGGATTTAAGGGGGGGCGGTGGGGGTGACCGTCCCCCCTAAGAACCTGTTGTGTTTTTTTCGTGTGGTAAATTTTTAAAATATATACAGAAGAAGCATTACATTTTTACAATTAAATATTTATTAATAATAATATTCATCCACGCAAATAGACTCACAAATGCCTTAACACTCATATAATATGTACATTTTATGCGATCATAACTGCAAAATTCAATATTGCTAAACAACTTTTTTCCTTCTCTCAAGCTCCTTTTTAAGTAAGCGAGATTCGTTCTTGCTCGAAAAGCGCTGTGTGCTGTGCTGAAGGGAGGATATAGTTCCTGTTTTTTCTCTTGTGTGAAGTCCCTTGCGACCCTTTCTCAGCAGGAGAGCAAGTGTGTCAGGTCAAAGAAAGACTGGTCAGATCAAGGCCCTGTCATAAATAACGGCCCACAGCCGGGAGTTGTAAAGAAGTGAGAAAAAAAAAAGGGGGGGGGGCGGATTACGAACTACGACACCATGTCTTCACATAATCTGTCACTAGTGTGCTGTAAATGAGTTATGGTTTCAACTATATTTGTTATGAAGTGTTTTACGTTATGTTTTAATGTTGAATACTAACTAGGAAGATAGAGAAAGTAACCTGTTTACATATTTTTAGTAAACTGCATAAATGTGAAGCAACAGGAGACGGCGATGCTTATACTGCGACACAGGTTCGTTTTTATTAGATTCTTTATACCGCGAAAGCAGCAGTTTAAGGTCGCTATAGTGTGAAAAATTACAGAATTTAATTTGTACGAAATTGTGTTATATGTTATCATCTGAAGAACAATATTTTAGCGTGCATAGTTTTCCAGAAACTGCATGTCGAAGTCAAAATTTCGACGTTACGGGAACATATCTCAGCGAAACCTTAATGAATAATGGTAGTTAAATAATTAACACTGAGTTTTAATTAATGTCGCAGGTTGTAGCTTATAGTTATAAAAACACTAAACAACAAATTTTTGTATTTAAAAAAATATAATTAAGTGAAGGATTTTTACTAGACTTTCGGAAATGTTTTAAAAGTACAACACGTTTTTTTTGTTCTTGTGTCCACAAATTTGAACGAATAGCCATTTGGCTCGTGACATCTAATTTCAGTATAAATTTTTTAGATTCCATAAAGCTGTTGGTTTTCATTGCGTGTATGTTACCCTGACACGAGGATTTGGAATAAGTAAAGAGATTTTGATTAGCACTTAACAACTAGGAATTTTGGGCTTGTGCTTGTGATGTGTGACTTGACATGAGTATGCCGCAGCCCCGGAATGAAGGGACGAAGTAACCGGAAAATCCCTGAGAAAATAAGTCGACCAGCAGAACCAAATTTATTGCAAAATTAGCAGGTCGCACGTTTTTCAAGAACTAACACAACGAAAAAAGATTCGTCTAAGAAGAATGTTAAAAGGTTCTTAATTTGTGACGACCTAAAGTTCTGTGATGTAAAGTGTGTGGAGTAATAGGAAGTCTGCAAGTTCAGTTTAAACCAGGTAGCAAGCTCTCATTGTCCTCCCGTGACATGATCGTTACTGTGCAAGGTTTGTCAGTTTTGCACTTATGATTATACGCCCGCTAGTCTGAGCAATACGTAGCTAAATAACGTTGAAAGTTACCATGGCGTCATCAGCTGTCTGCCTCCCTAACTTGCGACGCTTTTGAATACTTCTAAAATAACCAGTTCGAATACCGCAACTCGCAGGCGTCCCGAAGGATAAATTGAAAACACCCGCCGGTGTACCCCGACCCGTCGATCTCTTCATTCAACACAGTCTCTGTAAAGGCGTCCGGCACCTGAACTGACTCCCTGGGTTACCCGCCTGTCGTTATCTGCGTCGCAACGCCGTCTTCTGCGGCTCAAAAACGTCTGTCTAAAAATTCTGTCAACAATCTAGCCATGCTTCTGTTTGGCGCCAACTTC
Organism: Medauroidea extradentata; assembly: GCA_003012365.1. NCBI lineage: Eukaryota > Metazoa > Arthropoda > Insecta > Phasmatodea > Phasmatidae > Medauroidea > Medauroidea extradentata. The sequence goes on from PNEQ01005307.1 coordinate 4,784, forward strand.
CCTGTTGCTTGCCCTGCAGACGTTGATTCAATTGGGCCAATCAGGAGACAGCTTCCGAAAGGTAGCCCCGCTCCTCAAGGACACTAAACTTCCTGCCACTACCATATTTATTACATAATTATTTAATTTCATTGTGCGGCACTTTGACAAATACCCTACATGTTTATTTATTCTTAATATTCCTCACATTCAAGTTATTGTAACTATTTAAGATTTGTATCTTAAACACAATAGGCTGGCTTTCCTCCCCTCCCGCCCGATAACTTTCGGGGTTACATAAGCGTTAGTGGGGGCGAGAAGGCCCAGATCCTTGCACCTGTTTGTTTCCACAAAGAAAAATGATATACATTTCTGTTTTTCCTAAATAAAATTCTGTACGTAGAGAATATCGGCGTCCTGACACGATGACGTAAAGAATGAATCGTCGCACGACATGTTTATTACTGTATCTGTAATTCATTATAATTGCTTATAATTGATGGCTATTACTTCTTATTAATTGGGGTGATGACCACATGGCACATCAGAATTTTTTTATATCAGCACAAAAAATTTCCCTTTACAAGCATAATTTATCGTAAAAAATTATAACCATTTTTTAAAAGTAGTATATTCAAATTTTTGGCTTGGAAACTCCTGAAATAGCATCATTTTGGACCTACAAATCTAAATTTTTTTACATCAGCACAAAGAATTTCCCTTTGCAAGCATAATTTATCGTAAAAAGTATAAAAATTTTTTGAAAGCAGTATATTCAAATTTTTGGCTTGGAAACTCCTGAATTAGCACCATTTAGCATCTACAAATCCAAATTTTTCCACCCTCCGCTTTCGGTTTGTGGAGTGCATATGTATGCTTCTTAAGGCATACTCTCCGCCCGCCCCCCCCCCCCCCTAAGATAAGTGCTTAAATCCGCCACTGGTCGCACATTCTAGAGGGCCTCACTTTTGATAAAGTTATTTGGTTAAAATGAATGGGCTTTTATTGAGTTCCCGTTAATGTTGATGGTATCTGTGAAATTTATTTTAAGTGTAAAGAGTGTGTAAAGACGTCACTGATATATTATGACGACGTAGCCAAGGTAAGATAGTATGAAGAGAGGCCTACAAGTGCGCAGTATCACTTCAACCACGGCCGTAGACTTCAACTAAACAAAAAAAAAAGGTTGAAAGGTAGACTGAGATTTACGTTGCTCCTTGCCTCGTATTCTAACAAAGAGGCCCTGGAAAATAAACAATTTCTCGTAGGAAACTAGCAGCTGGCTGCAGACACTGTGACATGCTGATGTAGAGCAATTTTTCACGTAAACATCTCATGAGTTGCATGTGGTCACGTGCGGTGTTTTTATTGCTGTTGAGACTGTACTGGTTGACCTTGACTACTTCCGCTCGTGCTCTGCCACCCTAGCTTATCTCTCTCTCTCACACACACACACACACACACGCATAGACTGTCGTCAGCCATACGAGAGAAGAGGGTGAGAACTTTTATGTGGTAGAAGGGTGCCTTTGTGCCAGCTTCTAGCACAGATAAAAAAAAGATCAGCCAGAAGGAGCATTAAAAATAAATAAAAAAGAGTCTGCCAGCCCAGGTTGTTTGACATTCTTTCTTTTTTAGTTCTCCCGTTACAGTGATAATTTCCCCACTACCCCCTCCTGTAAACTGATAAGTACAAAGCAGTATATATTGCCGCTTCTTTTGCTTGTAGAAATTATAGTGTACTGGTTTCCTCACGTTTCTTGTGATTGACTGACTACCCCTCCTCCCCGGACGCCCCCCGATAACACGGACAAATCGTAACTCGGACAGCTTCTGCCCCCTTTTAGTCTGAGTTTTCGAGGGTTTACTGTATATGGCTATTGCTTCTGATACATTGTAATTTGCAATCACTGTGCACGTCACAATATCAGCCCTAAATGTAATAAAATAAGCATTCAAATCATATACACATTTTGTATTCATAACCAATAAATCTTTTTTTCGCTCATTAAATTCATTTTAATTTTTTACCTAGAGCACATCTTCATGTCGCCTCTCCGATTAGTGAAATTATATTTTCACAAAAGTAATTATCATTTTAATGTCGTATTTGTCACATATTTATTTGCAGTTTTCTTGCATAGCTAATTTGTGTCGTAAACAAATTTCAAGTTGTTGTCTGATATTGCTTCCATTGTTTAAAGTATTTGTGTTCCCTTCTGTTTCATTTCCACGAGTATAACTGCTATTGAAAGAGTAACCAACCATGCACTGAAATATTTAAAATGCTGTAAACACTGTAAGAATATTTAAAAATTGAAGTCTCTTTATGTAGTGATATGTAATGTCTTCACTGACATTGTTTCTCAAGTGCCAAAGATTATATAGAACATTTTATAATCAGTTATATATTTATGTTAATTATGCCAAATTTAAATAAAACATTTATTTAAAACCCACAAAATACGTTTCACCCCTAGATCTTGTGCCAGTAAAATTGTGACTCTATAACAGTACAGTAGAGCACTGACAAGGAAATTGTCACTACAGTCATATTAATTCCTAAACGTAGAATATAATGTATGTGTTGACGAGGTTACATTGGAATTAAATGACTTTTTTCTTAACAAATTACGGGGCAAAGTTAAATTCATGAGGACCCGGGTTCGATCTCCGGCCCCGGCCATCATGACTTCAGTTTTCCTTGGTTTCACGAAATCACTGCAGGCTAATGTTCTGGGATGATTTCATTACTGAAGGCATCGTCGATTCCTCTCTCAGCTCCTGCCATTGTACAAAGTTGTGTCTCATCGTCTCTAACTACCTCTCTGTCGACAAGATGTAATGTCCATTTACTTTACCTTGTAAATGAATGAAATAAACATTGCAGAAGAATATTCTCTAAAGTTAACATTTCGAAACTACACGTACGACTTGCCTGATGACAATACGGAATGAATGATTCTTGGTAAAATATACAAAAATTCTACCTACGAGTAAGTATAAGTGAATTGAGAATATAGCAGTGTGTCCGCCGACAGGGAAAACCTGGAAAACAGGGAAAAGTCAGTGAAATATCAGGGAATTTTCATTTGGGTCAGGGAAATTGATACAAAGCAGCCCATAATAAACATTTTTGTAGTACTGAATAATTAAATTATTATAATTTAGTTATCACAGTAAATTTATTTCTAAGCGCTTCATGATTACATTCACTGCTGGGAAACCTGATTTAATTTTTTGATATAAAATTGTTTTTCTTATTTTATTCTACATATTGAGTCGCTTAGAATGTAGTCTGTGATTCAAATGCATGTATCCAATTCTTTTAATGTTGTTCAATTAAAGCTATTTATTTCAAATGTGCTGTGTTGATGTAAAATTATGGAATCAAAGATACCAATTCAGCCAAGAAGTTACGGCAGCTTGTAACATTTTGGGTCTTGAGCACCGATGAGGGTGAAGGAGGTTGGGAATAACCAGAATTAAGATTGGGATTAACCAGGATTAAGATAAGAAATATCCTTGAGAAATCTCACCAAAGTCCCAGCACTATTTTCACAAGCAAAATACAGTAGTGACCGGTTGCTGTGAAGCGATCACACTAGCCATTTGGCCGATGCAGGCCTTAAAAAGTTCCAGTTTTGCCGATAATAGGTCAGGGAAAATTAACAGATATTACCTGGAAAACAGGGAAAAGTCAGGGAATTCCAAAACTGAATATCATTGGACACTCTGTATAGGACAGCACTTCTAAAGTACTAAGAGCCAGTGATGATAATATCGATGACTACGGAGTAGAAGGGAAATTCCAGACATGTAGTCTGAAAATAAGAGGGATTATCGGGATAAATTACCTTTCCCTATTTAAACTGTTATAACCGCATAATAATAACTACAGCTAATAATAGGAAACTAAATTGTTTTTATTTCCAGTCTCTTAGCAGCAATTTAAAAACCAACCATAAGAGTGCCTGCTACTAGATATTACAAATAATGGCCCTCCGACACGTGAAACAAAATCCTACTACTCTCTTGCCCAGAACAGGGTGAATAGGAGATAGCCAAGAAAGGCTGACAACCAATCACATCCCCAGGCACGATTGTCACACAGGTAAATCCGAAGGTATTATCTCCTGTGTTCGATCCGATGTTGTCGCTGCCTTCTTCCTGTACTATTGTGGCAGCACAACTGGACGTTTACAATTTCAGCAATCACTCACCACTTGTGTACTTTTCTTTGTATAGGAAAAAATATTCACGCCAATGAAATTTAGTTATTATTGCAGGGATATGCTACGTTTTGTGAAAACCAAAACAAATATAAACTTTTACACTGTATATGTTTTAAAATAACTACTGTCTTACCTTGAGTTCCTCTGCAGTTTTAAAATGAAACCTTACAATATGTGCTATGATATTAAAAAACTAATGCATTTTACTGAATTGTATTATATTTGTATTAAACTACGTTTATTATTTCATTGGCCGACCTCTACTTAGCAGTTGGTTACGCATGGGCTTATGGTGCAAAGCATTCTGGGTTCGGGTCAGAGGTTAGACAGGAATGATAAATTAAAATGTTTTCGTCAATCTGAGTTACAAAACTGAAGTGGATACCAGTCTCTTATGATTGTGCTGCTGTCGGCGATATGTTTACCCGGAAGAATTACTATTGTTTAATTGTCAGCTTATGCATCAAGTAGCGCTTACGGAAACGTAGTAGGTAGAATCAACTCTATAGATTTTTATACCAGTAAAAATAGTACTAATTTCATATAAAATTAAAAAAGTAAATAAATAAAAATTTTGCTAACGAGGGAAACGCCTCTCCCTCTGGCTTGTCAATGGCGACAGGTGTACTTGCACCAGGTTGTAAAACAATTTTTACAACAATCTCACCTCTATCGAGAATATCGAGTAAGGTTTTGTAAACGCCTAAGGCTGTGTTGAGGTGTAATCTAAGATAACACAGTCGGCTTCAACCACAAACACCGTTTCATGAAACTGGATCGCCAGAGCCATATCAATATCACCACAGGCAGCCGGGCCACACGCCTCTTGTCGCAGCTATATTGTTTTATCTGTACACTGCTGGCCAAGATATTCTACACAGCGGTACACCACAGCAGTAGAATAGTTACCCCCGCGCTACCTACAGGAATAGCAGTGGCGATACTCAGTCTGAGATGTCCTTAAATCGGTAATAGTTCTACATTCACTTAAATTAAAAAAAAATTGTGGGTGGGGTCAAAATTAATAACCTAGAGACTAACGACGTCTGCAATCTAACGACATAATTATCTTGCACAGTGCTATATCGTTAGATGTAGGGTTCACTGTAAATGTGCACTGTTATTATGTGAGCTGTCGTAGTTATAAATCAGCGTGTTTTTCACTCTACCTACTAGTGCAAGATACAAGATATTTGAAGAAACTTGAGACGCTCCTCGTCTATTTCAAGGAAAACTATTGTATGTATCTGAATGTTTTGCTGTGCGCGGCAGGCAACTGAGCAGAGGATCAAATTGTTTCCTTGTTCACGTCATCAGGGATGATGTCATCGAAGAGGCCTAGTGACAAGGATTTTGGATTCGCAAGTTGGCACTCATGTTGACTATTGTAGATAGCGCTGCAAGTGTATAGATGGCGCAGGCAGGACTGTTGTAATGATGTAATTGTGTCTGAACTGGGATTGGTTGCTATTTTTAATAAATAGCAGAGTTTTGGACATGGAAAGGGCGAAGAGAGGAGACTCTGGTTGTGAGACTCTCGGACTCTGAGGCTATGGACTTAATGCAGAGAGAGGAGACTAAGTTTTCAGAATCGGTTTCCTGGGGGGAAATGCTTTTTGAACCACAGTTAAGTACTAGCCAGAATTATGTTACTGTTTTTTATTTGGAGGTTGGTCCATGTGCAACCATTGATTCAATGTATTCAATGTAAAATTTTGATATTGTTAAAGAGGCCAGGTAATTTTTAATGTAATTCTTAGAGAAGTATTTTACTGAGGCCAAATAATTTTTATTTCTGTTTTATGTATGGCATTTGTAAAGCCATAAATTAATGATTTTCCGGTATATTTTGTGTATGACAGTTAATAGTTATAATTATAGTACAATATTTATATATATTTTTTTTTGTATTTGCAAGTAATTAATAAATTTTGATATTGTTTAAATTCTGTTCTTCTTTCTCATATATTTTTTTCTGGTTGCCTCAAGCGAAGATTTCATGTTATTTTTGATGAGAGATAAATTACAATATCTGTCTAGGTCTAGGGAGAGACAGTTTTTGGTCGTGTTGTCTTGGTTATGTTTTGGGGATGGTTTCCTCTTATTACCAGGGGAGCGTTGCAAAGTGTAGTACCATGTATGTCATTAATAGTTGTAGTATTGTAAGAATCATGTATTGGTTCTAATCAATGTAAGCCTATCCCTTCAATTATCAATCCATCATATACAGCTTACTATACCTAATGCTTTACATGACGAGTGTTGTGTAAACATCACCCAAAATTTCTCACTATTAAACTTATAAAGAAAATTGTTGAAGCATACATTGTAGCATTTTTGTGTTTCGATTTTGCCCTCCATTGTTCAGGTTATTGTGTGACAAAAGGTTTCGTTCTCTATCTATTTTCCGGGGCATTCCGTGTCTAGTGTTCCTGTTCAAATTAACTTTTTCTTAACTGGGAGGCAGGATCATAAATGAGGAATAAAATAATTTTATCAAATGCAATTTTCATTAAACACTAGCTGACCCACAGACGTTGTCCTGTCTTAACGATGACTATTGAAATTGAATTGTTATAATTAATGTCGATAAATAAATCTCAAGGGCAGTCGCTAAGTGTTTTTCTTTTTTGTTTTTTTTCTTGAAAAGCCATGTTTTTCACATGACCAGTTGTATGTCCCCTGTTCCCGTGTCGGAATACCAACAAAACTATTTAAATACTAAGAATATTGTATATCATAAAGCATTAGAATAATAAACACACTTTTTTTATTATTAATTATAACAATTCAATTTTAATAGCCATCGTTAAGACAGGAAGCATGTTGACAAAATTATGAAAAACAATGTTCGTATTTGTTTAGCATCCTCAAGGCGTAATGGCTCTGAATTAACCGTGATGTATGTTTTCTTTCTATATTTTTTATCAATAAAATAACTCCGATCGAAGCATTTATTTTAAATGATATTCAGATTTTTTACATCCTCTCTGTCAAATGTTTATATTGTCCAAAGCGCTAAGGTTAAATTATAAATAATATTGTATGGTTGTTAAGTATTCTTAAATAAGTATTCTTAAATTTTCTAATTTTCTGCACAATTTAAAACATTTTTTTAAATAAGAAACTTCTCCTGACAATAACAAACACAAAAAAAAAAAATTGGTGAAATCGGTCCAGCCGTTCACGCGTGGTGGCCTGACCAAGGGAAATAGGGATTCATTTATATATATATACATATATATTAGTTCAAATTTTCTAGAATTGAAATTTTTAGTGTGTTTGGGTTTATGAAAAACTTAAATATCTCTAATAACAGTGAGTATGTTCAAATAAGATAAAAAAATTTTTTCTCAAAATTTTACGGACTTTGAAATGACATCACATGACTGAAAAAAAGTCATATCGTTGTTACCGGTGAAAAACCTCCTATCTGCAAAATTCAAAACTTTTCAGGAATGTAAGAAAACCAGTTCACATAATAGGTTTGTTTTACTCGCGCTTGACCCAGCGTCTCTCGCGTCTCCCTGGAGTTGGTGGAGTTGGAATAATTTTGACCTAGGTCAGAGGGAGTTGTACTCTTAAAGGGCGAAGGAAAACACTTTACTGTGTGCGTGCATTTGTTTTTGTGATGGCCGAACTAGCAGTAGTTATCGGGAATATAATAGAGAATGAAAAATCATCATGTACAAAATAAATAATTACATTCTCCTGTAAATAACACCATTCCTTCATCTTCGGCTCTGATATTTCCATCATTTTACAATGTTGTTTGGAATAAAAAGTTATTCTCATCCATATCACTACGAACGTTAACAGACTACGATGTAGCAGACTGGCACGAAAACGTCTAGCAGACGATTTGCCCGCACAACTCTACCTCGCGAGGTGGAGCGGCGGGATCATGACCTACTTGACCTGGAGGCGCTTGACCTGGCGAGTAAAACGGACCCCCGCCATATTGTTTCCGGTAAGTAAAACGCCTAGGAGTGCCCCTGGAGCTGAAAGAGCAAAAAGAGACGCCAGGTCACGGCGAGTAAAACAAACCTAATGTTGTTAGTGTTTGAGGTATTAATGATCTCGGAACTACATACACATAATTCATTTGTATTATACACTTTAAATACAATTACTTACACAAATATATTAAGAAGTAACTTTATTACAACCAATGACACATAGGTTGTTCCCCGGCAACTACAATATATTCCATGATATCGTTAAATGTTTACTTAACAAAAATCAGGTTAGGATCACATTGGAATCCTGTTCAACAATGCTATTTTTGGAATACAGTGATCATAGGCCCATAATGCTGACATATTTAAATTATAAAAACAATTAATTTGTAATTTTTTTTTAAATTTTTTTTTTTAGATTGAATTACTTCCTGTTGTGTTAGTAATTTTCTGTAGCTTTATTTTGCTTTCCTGTGATTTTGAGCTTTATTTGGCTTTCTTTTGTTTATGAATTACGTTGGTTGAAATGGCAGAGGAATGTACATACACTCACACTGTAAATAATCTAGCTGCAGCAGCTAAATATTCGTGTCAATTGAAAGAGAAATAAGTGATACATTTTCATAAGTGTGGTCACAGACCTTCGTCACCACGGAGCCACGTACAGTGGAGTTGGTAGATGTGAGATGACATGGAACAATAATGCAGTTGGTGGAAGTGGAGCCACAGTGCAGTTGGTAGACATGACGGACATAACCTGACAAATCTCGACATGTCTGAACCTGTCTTTGACTTTCGGTGTTGACCACAGTCAGTCTGTGTTAAGTTTTTGTTTTGGATGGTTGCATGTGTTGTGTGTGAAAGTTTTTCACCAGTTTAGTGATGTGGCTCTTGTGAGTATAGTTAGTAATATTTTGTGACCATACTAGTTCCATTCTATTTATGTTTCGAAGGGATGGCAGGTATACAGTCATCACCCATGAATTACAGTATCTTCTGCTATAATCCATTTGAAAGTGATGGCCATAAAACTGTAAAAAGTGGTAGGCGAGTACAGGATTAGGTGTTTGGAGTTATTTTACATGTCAAACCTGGTAATAAAGTCTGGGACAGTTGCTGGAATAATCTTGCTAAGGAAAACAAAGTATTGGAGTCAGGAGAAGCAGGTACATCAGACAATGACGTCAGTGACACCAATTTAACAAAAACCTATTTGAACAAATATCTGTAATATTCAGGAATCACCACTTTCAAGAAAGTGAGTGCATACAAACATTAATACAAGAGCTAGTTGGTGTGCCAGTAAATGTAAATGAAGGATATAAAACCCACAATCATAAATTGCTATTCATCTAAAAGAAAAGTTAGAACGAACCTAAAGCAGAAGTAAAAATATTTAGATTTTAGCTGTTCTCCTTGTGAGTTTGTCATGCGAAAGAACAATAGATGAATTGAAGGTGAGCAACAAAATGGCTATAATAGCCAAAGCTTTGCTTAAGGAAAATTTAATTATGTCTACACCTAATTAAAAGCCTGGTAGAACAATAGGACATACAGCTGTACAAAATGTAAGACATTTTTACAATAGTGTTGAAGTCAGTAAGATCTTGCCTGGTAGAAAAAATCTTGTTTCTGTGAAATATAAAGTTGGCTTAAAAGTTCATGCTCAGAAGCAACTGATTCTAGTCAACCTAAAGGAAACTTATAAGCTGTTTAAGAAGACATTCTACAGAGAAAGTTTTTCCAAATCTGTTGAACTAGGACTAAAAATTGAGTTTTGGCAGGTGGTAGAGATGCACACAGTTTGTGTGTGTAACATTCATCAAAATGTAAGATTGATGATAAATGTACCAAAGTTAAGAGATTTAATGTAATGAATTATGAGATCTAGGTGATTACGAAGCATGCGTGTTAAACATAATATGTTTGCAACCAACTATGACGTGTCATTTGAATGAATTTAACATGTATCCTGGAAATGCCAAGATAAAAGGAAAGATGTCGAGCCATTCAGAAGAAGAAATTATTTACAGTATCACATACAAACAATGGTTTGCAGTTAACAAATGTAGCTTTGAAACAGTAACCAAATCCAGAGATGAATTTGTTGAGAATGCTTGTGAACTGTTGATCACCTAAAAAAAAAATCATTCGTTCTTTGCTCTCAAACAATCTAAATTCTATACCTACCTCAAGGAAGATATTAGTGAGAATGAGGCATTCATAAGTTTTGACTTAATGAAAACTTCTAATTTGTGATATTCAAGATAAGATAATCATTCCATTGGAATGACAATTGGGCTATAGTCCATCCCTGTGCTATGTATTATAAGTATTTGGGTTCGAAATCAGGTGCAAAAGTTTTATTTTCATGCCTGAGTGTTTAATTTCATTTATAGAAAGTCAGATTTGTCATGCCCTGAACAAAGTATACTACAGTGAACCCTCGATAACTCGGACTAAAAGGGGGGAGAAGCTGTCCGAGTTACGATTTGTCCGTGTTTTCGAGGGGCGTCTGGGGAGGAGGGGTAATCAGTCATTAATCACAAGAAACGTGAGGAAATCAGTACGCTGTCATTTCTACAAGCAAAAGAAGCGGCAACATATACTGCTTTGTACGTATCAATTTACAGGAGGGGGTAGTGGGGAAATTATCACTGTAACGGGATAACTATAAAAGAAAGAATATCAAACAACCTGGGCCGGCAGATTCTTTTTTATTTATTTTTTATGCTACTTCTGGCTGATCTTTTTTATCTGTGCTAGAAGCTGCTACGCAGCATACAGATTTGGCACGACCGACTAGGACACCTACATGAAGCAGCCATAAAAAAAATTCCAGATATAAATGTGACAGGAAAATTCAGTGAGCTATGTAGTGTATGTGCACGGGGTAAGTTTACAAAAATTGGTTTTCCCAAGAAAAGTGAGAGGGCAACTACCAAGTCCCTAGAATTAATCCGGCACCAAGGCACCCTTCTACCACATAAAAGTTCTCATCCCCTTCTCTCGTCTGGCTGAAGACAGTCTGTGCGTGCGTGTGTGTGAGATAAGCTAGGGTGGTAGAGCGTGAGCGGAAGTAGTCAAGGTCAACCGGTACAGTCTCAACAGCAATAAAAAACACCGCACGTGACCGCACGCAACTCACGAGATGTTTACGTGAAAAATTGCTCTACATCAGCATGTCACTCACAGTGTCTGCAGCCAGCTGCTAGTTTCCTAGGAGAATTTTTTTTTTCCAGGGCTTCTTTGTTAGAATACTAGGCCAGGAGCAACGTAAATCTCAGTCTACCTATCCTCCTCTTTTTTTTTTTAGTTGAAGTCACGGCCGTGGTTGAAGTGATAATGTGCGCTTGTAGGCCTCCCTCCATACTATCTTACCTTGGCTGCGTCGTCATAGATCAGTGACGTCTTTACACACTTTACACTTAAAATAAATTTCGCAGATACCATCAACATTAACGGGGACTCAATAAAGGCCCATTCATTTTAACCATTTAACTTTTTCAAAAGCGAGGCCCTCTAGAATGTGCGACCCGGGGCAAAAGTCTCTTTCTGCCCCCTCCCCTTTTTTTATAATTTATTAAGCCATGTTTTATTTTTTCGATATCGCGCCGGCCTCTAGCGTTGTGGGTTAGGCGCCAGTTTACGGTGCGAGAGGCCCTGGGTTTTAATCCTTGCTTGGGCATGGATGTTGTCTTGTTCTTTCACCTCACTTCACCCTGATCGGCTTGTAAGACGTCGTTAAAGGGCCGTAAAACCCTCTCACCACCTTGCCTACATTGAAATGCAAACCAGTGGCTTTTAATTTTTTTTATTAATGTCCGATGTTTGCAATCTTTAATTTATCGCGCATACCAGAACAAAATAAATTTTCCTTTTGGTGCCATTGTGACCTGTAGTTACCGTCCAATTCACCAGCAGCATACTGTAATGTTTATTTACGATGCACGTACGTGTGTGGTTCGCGCGGAGAAGAGGGAGGAAAGATAAAGAAGGGAGGTCTGCCTGCTGAGTTGCATCTCTACTTGCGCGCCTCGCTAGCAACATTTAACCACACGGAACTTGCCACATATTTTACGGTGGGATTATTAAAGGCTACGTAGCGATGAGCAACTGCTCTTAAAGCTTAATACTGTTTTTAAATAAAACGTGATTGATTTAAATGAGTCAGACACAATTTTCTTATGATTTTTTGACCAAAAAATAGTTTAGTTAAAATTAATTCTGTTTTTCGAAATCCTGTCCGAGTTATCAGAAGTCTGGGACATCGAGGCCCGAGTTATCAAGGGTTCACTGTACTACTCAAATGGAAGTTCTGCACAGTATAAAGAATAACAAATTTGTTAATTTTGTTACCATGAAAGGGAGTTCCGAGTACAAACCAAGTGGCACTTTTATGCCACAGCACATGGGAAAGGAGTGTGTGATGGTCAGTGGGGTCTCATGGGTATGAAAGTTGGTGAAGCTACGGAACATTTGATAAAGGTACACTGCCCCCCCTCCCTTTCCAGGGAAAATTAGGAATTCTGGATGCAAAATAGTGCTATTCAAACAGTTTTCATATCTGATCCTAAAATATACCACTGGTATTCATTTTAATATTTTCTGTGATCAAATTTTATTTAGCTAAGAATTTATTAAATATATATTTATCAAACCCGGAGACATGTCTACTTAAAATCAGTATTATTTTAATAGCAAGAGAATCATAACTTGCATTACAATCTTAAATCCTAGAAATATTACTTCCATTGTAAGTAAATATTGCATAAGGATGGCACCTGAGGGCAGGGTATTGTACCTTGAGTGCTTGCGTCTGGCTGGGCGCCCGTTAGTATCTGCATTGACTCAAGGATTACATGGAGTATGGCCGTATATTTAGGGGGAAGCGGCGGAATGAGAAATGCAGGGAAAATTAGAGATCCCAGGAAAATCCTGCTGGCCAGCAACAACGTCTGGTACATTTCCCCACATGTGTAAGATCTGGGACCGTCTTGCCAGAGATTGAACATGGATCACCAAGGTGGGAGCCGAGTGGTCCTACCACTCAGTTGCTGTGGCCCCTGTCCATTAAGTTACTACAGTATGTAAGCCTAAACGTTGGGCTGAAAGTGAATATTTATTTGTTAGCGTTGCCTAACGACATCCTAGACCTATTCGTAATAAAGCTGTATAAACTAAAGCTAATCACCTGATTTACACACAAATATTTGTCACACTTCAGCGACACTTCACATTCCGATGAAAACATTGGGCAACATGAACTACTTACGATGTAATTATAATTAGCAGGTTACTCAACTAATGTTATTAAGTCAAGTGGATACATCTTTCCTTCAGTGCAGCAAATTTTCACTAATCATCGGCCTTACACTAATGGAATGCAGTTTTTTGTAATAGTGCAAGTGATATTGTTTACAGGAATCGTGTTTAAGTAATTAAAAAAAACACTGGCTGTAAGGTAAATGACACGTGGTGCAATCACGTACAAGTCTGGTCAACATGGCAGGTTTACTGGGATCGTAAAATATCGGCCCCCTAGGGCAAGGGTCCTGCCTTGACGTGGAATGCTCACAGCCATCTCTGCGCTTCAACACCGAGGGAACCACGTACTAATTAAGAACCACAGTTTCTGTCCGAAACCGTCTATATCACAGTGTTTTCACTTTCTAGCCCCACGCTACAGGCTTGATGCGAAAATGTGTCCACAGTGGCATTACATGCATATTCTGGAGGCACTCGCCCATCAATGCAACACAAACATAAGAAACAACCTTTGTTTAGAAAGTTAAGACTGGGAAAAAAAATAGATATAATGGAAAATTGTCAATATAAACAAATAATTTTGATAAATTTTAGGTGAAGGCAGTGCATCAAATGCGTCCATTGCGAGGCGCCACTGGTGATGGTTTAGGAGGAACTGTTAAGCGTCTTGCAGCCCGGGCAAGCCTACTGTGATCCTACAGTGATAATGTAGCATTGACAATGTAGCAGTGACAAACATTTTTCATTACACAGTGTTACTGTAGGTGGTCTGCAGACACCCTAAATGAATCTGGCCAATATTCTCTCTAGAGACTACAAAAATGATGGAAGTGACATACATTTGTGCACCCAGCTTGCCAAGCACCATCTTTTGTGTATCCTGCGAACCTCAATGTTTTGAAAGTTCTAAGAATCCAGATGACAAACAAGGAGACTGTCTTTTAAAAACAATTTTGTGCGAAACTTACCAGCATTTGAGTCTTATGTCTTAATGTAGCTAATAGGTTTGTATATATTATTTTCAATGTAAATTATTAAATGTAATTTATAAAAATTATTATCTACAAACATTTATTAATGTAATATTGTTTTGATCACGTTATGTTACTCAGTTGCCGTTACTTGCTTCTTTATTCTTCTAAACTTACATTTTATTTATTAACTAGCCTACAATAGTTTTATTTTAATGAATTATGGAAAAGTACATCGTTCTGCTTTACAAGTAATGCTTAAACAGTACGTTCCCATTGTGATCCCCAACTATATTTTTTGTATGTACTTTCTTATGTCATCAAGGTACGCACATTAATTATTCACAATTTTCAATCATATTGAAATTTTCAAAAATGTAAAATTAAGTTTAAATTTAAACAAAAAAAATTTTCTATAAATGAAACTTAATCATGTGATACATCATTTGAAAGGCTATTCAACTCTGAACGAAACACTTTGATTTATTGAAATATTTCTACTGTAAACAGTGGTATTTGATTTTTTAATCTGCCCAAACACACTTAAAATTAAAATAATTGAAAACGTAGAACCCCTCAGAAAGAATTACTGTAATGAAATAAAAATTTATCGTTAAGTATTTGTAAGCAGCCTTGGTAGGTACAGTGAATCCTCAATAACTCGGACTAAATGGGGGGAGAGACTGTCCGAGTTACGATTTGTCCGGGTTACCGAGGTAACGTCCTAAGTAATAACTAATACCGTCTGTTGTTTTGTTACTGTATGTCAGTGTTGGAAAGTAGGTGTTTGTTCAAAAATATGTTGTGTTGAAAAAGCGTCAACATCGGAAATTATGAATGAATGGTCTCTAATCTAATCCTGGGCCGATTAATGTCCAGGCTGTGTGTTGCCTTCCTGACATGCCCGAGTGGAGTGTGTGAGGATGATAGCGGACAAGATGGTGCTGCTGATGGTTGCTAGGCAACGGGTTATCTTGGTGCCCCCTCCCCACGCTCTGCCAGTCTGCCGGGCCTGTGTACCTTGCCAAGTTGTTTACGTTTCCGCTGCCACCCTCTCACCTTCTCGCTTTGTGCTCGGCAAAATCAAGCTAGCCTGGCTCTCGCAAAATGACTAATGTTCACAAATAACACATCACACAAGACCCTTAAAAATAACTACAAAATTAATTATTTTCAGTCAGTAACCATGATATTATTTAGCTGCAGGCTGCCAACTTCTAGACAGTTGACAAATTATACACCAGCAGCTTAGGTTGGCGTAGCACGCACTATCGTAATCAACTCCAAAGAGACATACCAGAAAAATCATTTAACAGCCATCTTAAGGTGAAAGGGGAGATACAACTGGTGCGATTCAAATCCGCGACGGAGCGTTTGCATGCACTATTTCATAGAGTCAACTCCATTTCCCCTACTGTATTGCTTGCCTGAAGCCCTGCGTCTGTGCCGCGTAGTCAGGCCGGCAGTGCTGGCCTTGCCATGGGAGAAGCTCGTATCATGTTACATGTTATCAAAGGATACAAGGACAATTTTTCTTTCACAGCGACAAACCTTGCCGTGACTTATAAAATTTATATGGTACACTCGTTAATGGTACTTATGAAAGACAAAGAAATTACGCTCAGCCAACTAACTTTTGAAACTAAAATAAGAGGGCAGATTTTCATAGAACTGTTCTTCATTTACAGTTTATTGTTAGGTATACACTGAGTTTTATGAATTTATTGTCTTACACTGTACGCATAAAGCCAATATTTTCTTCTCCAGCGACAATATACTACATTTCTAACTATAAAGACAATTTCAAATCAAGGCATAGTAGACTATGGTAAAAGGATGTGACTACCTACATTTTTTTTTGTTTAACGCACAAAATCGATGAAGAGCGTTCAATAATTTAGTAACTATGTGACTTCTTGCAACACTCTGCAACTCATTTCATGGACTGGGAAGTTCCGGTCTATACAAAAAAAAACATGTTTTCAACTGAGTTGGGTCATTAGCAGTCTATTTTATAAATAGTATCACTAGGCTTTGCCGGTTACGGTGTACACCAGAAACGTTGAGGGTTATAAAAAGAGTCCGTACTTTGTTCATGGTTTACATGTGGCACGCCATATGCATTTTTAAAAATTCTATCTTCCAATGACCTAATTACAACTGACAATGCTTTATAACTTTTCATCCAGCCATGGTGCCAAGGTGTAGTCAGACAGTGGACAGCTGTTTTCCAGCCTGACACACAACTTTATTCCTTTAATGGCAATTTTGTATTCTGCTACATGCGTTATGTCTACTGTACATATATTTAGAACAAACTCTCGTCTGAATTAAACACACACCCACACTTGTTTCACCTGGTATCGTAGTGAAGTTGACAAATATGCTAAAGAAAAACACAGATACACAGAAAACAATTTTTAAAATATGTTATTGTAATATAAACAAACAAAAACTTTACACGTACACATGATATTTGCAACGGAAATATAGTCAGTAGCGCTATAAGCACTTGTCTGATTTATCAACATCAAATACGGATGAACAGTACGTACACCTTATTAAGATAAATATGAATGTAGGAACAAAATCAAACGAGCGAATAAAAATTACATTAACACAGAATGCTCAATTAACCATTTATTTGGATTTTATTTAGTCAGGATCCATAAGAAGTATGATATCTTCCGTGACAGACTTACTGCAATAAGTTAAATACAAAATTTCAACAGAAAAGCAGAGGAAAAAAATTACTTAACTCGCAGATAAGTCTGTCTAGCCTGGATAATAATAAATAATGTCAGCAGTAATATGGTTATGACTTAAGAATAGAACCATTTGTGTAGGAAACGTTTATTATGTGGAGATACCAGTTTGAGGCATTTTGGTACGAATACATATTCAAGACTCTCGATGGGCTGTATAAAACTTTTAAAGACATTGGAAAACATACACGATAGTAAGCACATCTGCAACAAACTTCTAGAGGTTTTTCTCGTAAAATTTAACTTGGAAAATGTCTACCAACGCATTCCATGAAATAATTCACAAGGTAGGAAAGCTCTTGTGAAGTATTTTGTAAGCATGCCCAAATTATTAATAACTTCAATAAGCAAAACATTATTTTGGCATACTGCATTTTCAACTTAATTGGTAAAATAAGGGTTGCCACCCTTTCGTAAATGTTTACGTGAATTGTAGTCTTGTGTAAGGAATTAAAATAGCAAGACATAACCGGGTCATTCCATGTCAAATCAACCAATGAGAGAATTATTTTAGAACTTAATGTCACGAATATAGTTCATTTTTGAGCTGTGTGTTCCTCACAGCTATGTAAGACAAAATTAATTTTTTTAGATTTTTGGGACTGTCATTTTTGGAGTTATGAATTTTTTTTTAATTCCAAAAAGCTTAAAAATCACTCTGTCGT
>PNEQ01005308.1:0-22623 GCA_003012365.1 Medauroidea extradentata
ACTACGCCCTCAGTTCAGAGATCTTTCTCAGACTGCTAGCAGTGTCGAGCTGCTTATCGCAAGAGGCGTGAGTTCGAGGCTGCTGATCTGGCAAACTAGTTCCCTGAGCTCGTTTATAACTCCGATATGGTGTGCTACGTGGCTTTACAGATTACTTTAGCTAGGAACAACCATTCTTTATGACATCATCAGAAATTAAATTTGTCCAGCTAGATTCCCATTTTGAACCACTGTTGGACAGCCCATTAGGTTCGAGCTGTGCAGACGATGTATAAAAACATATTTCCCTTTTTTTACTCTTCGGGGGTAGAATTTGGAAAAATCGAAAATAAACTACTTTGTCTGTATTCACATCTGCATCTTTTTTAATTTAAAAGCAACTCTGTATCCCGATAGTTAATCGAAAACACATTTCTGGTCTTTTATCCTCGTAATGGTTGAATTTCGAAAAATGATTAAATATGCTGATATGCTTTCTTATGATTCTCCCATTGAAGTAAAAGACACGACGATAGGCCATCGGGATCGAGATACGTAGACGAATCTACTGAAACACATTTCACTCCTTTTCACCCCCTTATAGAACGAATTTCAAAAAATCCCTTCTTAGTGCTTGCTTACGATCTAAAGGGAACCCACATAAAGAATTTCACATTTTTAGGTCCAGTGGTTTGGGCTGTAGTTTGATATGTCAATCAGTCAATCAGTCAGTCAGTCATGGTTTTCGGTTATACATAAAGACTAGCAGTACGACCGCAGCTTTGCTCGCGTGTATTACTCAGAGCAGATACCTCTTTGTACCCCACATAAGTAGTTCAGTCATCAAGCGTTAGAATGACAAATATGCTAGTTGCGTTAACTCTGCAGCAGGATAAGTAGCTATAGCTGCACACGCGAAAAGCAGGTTTAAGTTTGTCCCTGCCACTAACAGCGACTTCGCCTGGGTCTTAAGTTGACGTTGTGGGGTAATTACAGACAGTTAAATGTAAGAGGGTAATGGAATGAAATACGTAGTTCACGTGGTATTAAGACTGATTTCCCTCGAGCACAATCACTGGTGATGGTGCCCTCAATAAATATTTGTTCTTCAAAACCTTCACTTGAAGTTAAGTGCCATTAAGAAATTTTGGCGGGATAATGTTTCGCTGAAATATAAACTTATTTTCGGTGCCCCAACCTAGAGGTTAGCGAGATGGTATACGTGGACTAATAGTGTCGAGGAACTTCAGTAGAAGTGGTCTGCATAATCCATTTTCATCAATTTTGAACGATTTCATCCCAATTACACTATTTTAATCTGCTTTGCAGTTTTTTTTGTGTCAGCTTTGCACGTTTACACATCCTTTAAAATAAATTGAGCCCAGAACCTCTCGAACAATAGATCGGAGCTACAAACAACTGCGCCACATAACGTCGAAAACATTCATGAAAACTACTTTTGCAAATTAAATATTACCTTCCTGGGCTCATAGAGGTTGGACAACACCGCGTCTCGATAGAGCTGTAGAAACTCGTGTATGACTTATTTCTCGCTGGTCGTACTTGCTTATCGGATCGTCTGTCCTGAAAGTTCACAAAGATTAATTAAGTTATCCAATGAAATAAAAAACTTGCATTACTTTTTAGGTACTTAACGTAAGCAACAGTCTGACGCGAATACCAGCTCAATATCTCTTTTTGTTAGATAAGTATCATCGGCTGATAGAAAACAAATCTTATGCCTTTTTAACCCCTTTAGGTGTTGAATTTCGAAAAATCTTAATTTCACACCTTAAATATTTGTTCAAGTATCAAAGTAAAGTGAAAATCACGACGATAGCTCATTCAGTCAAAGCAAAATCGACCATTAATTAAAAATCACATATCACTACTGTACAGTACTGAGAGTTCAAAATTTGAAAAATCTTAAAACTATTTTATGACTATTTAAGCAGTCATAATCATGAAGCCAAAATAAATTTAATTTCTCGATGGGTTCGATATATATCGAAGATTTATCTAAAACATATTCCAGGTTTTTGCACCTCCTAGTAGGCTGAATTTCGAAAAACTTTTTAGACTAATTTACTGGTGCCTCTGGGACGTGAAAAACACGACAATAGTCCACTGGGTTCAATATATATTGACGATTAATTGAAAACACATTTAATCACTTTTCACCCCTTTTCACCTCCTTACGTGCGTAGTCCCGAAAATTCCTAAAATTTCATTTTAGTTATTTGAGAAAGCATCTATCTTAAACAAAAAGCACTTCGGTACAAAAAAATTAATGGGATCGATACATATTGATTGTGTATCGAAAACACATTTTACCCTTTGTATTACCTCTTTGGAGCCGAATTCGGAAAATACATTTTAATGGTATTGCGGATATTTGCAAAAGCATCAATATAAAGCAAAGAGCAGTTCGATATCTCGATTGGTTAGATAGATATGGACTAATAATCGAAATCACACTTCACGTATTTTCACCCCCTTAATTAAAGAATTTTGAAACGTCTTGGAGTCCTGTCATAGACATTTGTATACGTAACCAATTGAAGTAAAAATCACGACGATAGTCAATTGTGTTTCAGTGATATAGACGATTTATAAAAAAACACATTTTGTCCCTTGTAACTGCTTGAGGGTCAAATTTCAAAAATCCTAACACTATTTTTTGGTTATTTACGAAGGCAACATTTTGATGCGAATACCAACTCTCTATCCCTAAAGGATTCGATACATATCGATAGCTAATCGAAACACATTTTGAGGTCATTTCACCCCCTTAAATGTTGGATTACGAAGAGTCCAAAAATTGGCTAATATGCATTTTTATGTGTGTCATATTAAAGTAAAAATCACGATGATACGCCGTCTGTTTGGAGCTCTATCAACGTTTCTTCGGAAACACATTTCACCCGTTTTCACCCCCTTAGAGATCGAATTTCGAATACTCCCTACTTAGTGCTCGCCTACGACCTGAGGGAAACCACTGGTTTCACGATTTTAGGTTCAGTGGTTTAGGCTGCAGGTTGATGTGCCAGTCAGTCAGTGATGTTCTCTTTTATATGTAGAGATGTATATACAGATTTGTTCGACAGGCACTGAGCAGTATAGCATTTAATTTAACAGGAAGTGGTAAGAAGTAAAGTATAAATAGTAACAACAAAATGTCCAAACAATTGTAGGTATGATATTCAGAGTGCAAATATTTTTATAATTGCTAACATGCAATTCATAACGCTTTTAAACAACTGTGCACATCCATATAAGTATCATAGAAATGCATTGCGTAAAGCGTCCATAGTTTATTGTAAATTCAATAATCAATTTCAAATAAAAAATAGCTAAGCATTAACCTCTAACTGAAAATGAACGAAATGTCACATTACAAAAATTGGCTAATAGTTTTGCGACACTTAAGATAATATGAACACGCAGCGTCAGAATTAAGCTGTTCGAGTGTTAATGCTTTTACTTAGTTTAAAGTATTTTTTTTGTGGTTTTGAAACTTGTAATCAAAGGAAATGTATGAAAATTACGAAAGTAGGTGGAAAATTGTTTTTCTATGTTATTTTAAATAATTATGGACCCTTTAACAATAAGCATTATGCAATACAAATCTGAAAAACGTCAAGATAAGAGTATACTTCGGGTTAAGTGTTAAATAGAAATCAATCAGACGATTGATATGCCTTCAATCAGTGTTTCATATTTACTGCATGCTCAAACTTTTTTTTTTTAATTTCAATGAACCTTTTTTATAGTGAATTAGAGTATTTATATTAATTATTAGATGCAGCTAAACATGGTTCTAGTGTTTCAATTTTTAAATTTATGTTGCCGAATTTTAAAATAAAATTATTTTAATTACCATAGTTATTTTTTAAATGTTTATTGTTACAATCCCCCCATTGTCAGGTCTCCAACTCATCCAGGGCTCCTTCGTTACCTTCCTGGAACTTACTTAATACTCTTCTCTATTTGATGGGCATCTGGCTGACCTGGAAGGGGTGTGTACAGTCAAATGGGGGTTCTCCAGCTCAAACGAGGTAGGCTACTCCAGGGGTTCTCTATACAAAATTCCGTCTCCATAAAGTTAATCAAGAGAACATTAATAATTACCCAAAATACAATATCTGGTGCCCTAAAGGCCAGTCCTAGGACGGGTTTTGGGAGGAAACCGACTACCCAGGTTAGCACTTACCATTGTCAGAATTTTTGCTCACTTCAGACGTTGAGTAAGGATCCTCAGTCAATGCTTCGGCGGTGGTGACGAATGTGACACCCTTCTTCTTGAAGGCCGTGCTTTCATAGCCAGGGCCACGTTTACGCCACGTCGAGTTGCCTTTACATATAATTGCTAGTGCCAAGATTTTATTGCGAAATTATGTTTGCATAAGTTGGTTACAGTGTCTTATGTGCATATGTGCAGCTCTGCTTCATGGTCAGTGATTGGACGGATTAACTATCGCTTGTCTTGCGGTTATACTGACAA
Source organism: Medauroidea extradentata (assembly GCA_003012365.1). Lineage (NCBI taxonomy): Eukaryota > Metazoa > Arthropoda > Insecta > Phasmatodea > Phasmatidae > Medauroidea > Medauroidea extradentata. The sequence continues at coordinate 4,484 of PNEQ01005308.1, forward strand.
ATCACAGACGTATGACGTCACAAACGCCTTATTCTGATTGGTGCAGTCCAATGAGAGAGCAGAGCTGCCGATGTGCACTCAAGGCATTGAAACAATACCGGGATTCTTATTGGCTAAGTCAAATAGGGTAACAGCTCCAAGTACAAGCTAAAACTAATTATCTTCTGGTCAGCTGGACGTGTGTTGAAACCCAGCAAACAGTCAAGTTTTCCCGCGATAAACCATTATCTCAACCAATGAACAATACAAACACAACAGTGCACGTAATAAACACAAGGAATACGTGTCTTTCATACTATGTGCTGAAAAGTGAATGACAGAATCTACAACTAAATAAATTTTACCCTGTTCCGTAGAAAAAAAAGTGGGATTAGATAACTTACCTGTTTGAGTGTCTGCACCTGGTTGTTTGTGTTTCTGTATGCGTTTCTGCCCCCTGCCAACCACCCCCCCCCCCATCTTCACAAAAAAATAACCCTTTTTAACCCGTGAACCGAATTTTATCAAACTTGGTACAAATATAACCACTAGAGCCACGATTTTGTGGCGGAAATGTTTTGTCACAATTTCGTTTCCGTGTTTAATGTGCACATTTGCAGTTCATACGTCATGGTCAGTGACTGGATGTCTTTAAGGGGGAGTTCACGCAAATTTTTTATTATTTTAATAATTTTTGTACTTGTATGAGATAGTGTTTGTTTTGTAGACATACATTGTGACTATTTTCCACAGTAATGAAAATATTCAATCTTTCATAGTTTTGTATAGTGGCAAGTAAAAGCCAAAATTTGCGTAAGACGGTTTTATACAAGAAACTAAATCCAATTAACTTACAGAAACTAAATAATTCCCACTCAAGAACATTGTCGCAGGCTACATCTGGACATGTATAAAAACATTGCATTGAAACTTTTTGTATTTAAAGTAAATACTCAAAATGGACAATTTTTTATTTCAAATTAAGCAATTAAAAAAAACACAAAATATATTTAATGCAGTTTTTTTTATTTATGTCTAGACGTAGCCCGCAGTACTGTTCTTTAGTGCGAATTTGTTTTCATTCCTGTAAGTCAGTTGGTTTTTCGTTTCTTGTATAAAACCGTATTTTACCAATTTTGGCTTTGGCATGCCATTATACAAAAACTATGAAAGCTAGAAAATGTTCATTGCTGTTAAAAGTAGTCACAACGTATGCCTATAAAACACACAAAGTCTCGTGCAAAGATGAAAATTATTAAAACAATTACAATTTTGCAGGGAGCCCCACTTAACTCTCATCTGTCTTGGAGTTTTACTGGCAAATCACAGACCTATGTTGTCACAATTTCGTATTCTGACTGGTGCAGTCAAATTACTGTATTTGACATTAAAACAAAATGGTACAAAATATTTTTGCGACCAACTCGTGGCTCTACAAATAATACTTAAAAAGCTGAATTGAATTGTACGTATTTCATTGATGCTATGTTCATGTTGTTACTCTTGACAAGACAAATGTGCTCGTTTATCGTGAATACCTTGCACAAAGCTGTGTTCGGCAGGCGCCACAGACATTTGAATAGGGAGTCACGCTAGCCACCTGACTCCCTTGTGCACCGAGTTCCTTCAACTCTCTCGCGTCATGCCGACCCTGTCGTCACCTCCCCAATTTCCCGCCACTGCACCACAGAATATATACGTGTACAGATGTGAAATGAACAAAGCTGCTGACATTTGGCGAAAAGAATTTTGCTCCAACCTGTTTCAATACCTCACGGCTAGAGATGATGGTTAGGGCCAGTGATTTTTGGTGAAAAGAATTCTGCAACAACTTGTTTCAGTGTCTTACGTGCACACCTGCAACTCTGGTCTGTGGTTATTGGCAGAATACAATAGGGCAGAGGCGTGGCACATTTGACTGCACCAACCAGAACAATGTTACGCGACACCACATGTCTGTGATTTGCGGGTAGGACTCTGACACGTCGATAGTTAAAAACTTCCAATCACTGATCATGAAGCAGAGCTGCAGATGTGCACATAAGGCATTGAAACAAATTGTTGCAGAATTCTTTTCACCAAAAATCACTGGCTCTAATGATGGTTTATCGCGGTAAAAGCTGACTATTCGCTGGGTATCAACGTACATACTGCTTGCCAGAAGATTGCTGACTTCCGCTTGCAATTGGAGCTGTTGTCCTATTTGACTGAGCCAATAAGAGCTTATTATCTGCCTGCAGAGAGCTAAGTTGTGTCAGACGTGTATTACCCAATCCTTAGAGGCCTGAAAAATATGCGTTTACTTTCAAACACAAGCTATAATTCCAACAACTGTAAGTTAGTGCTACCTGCACAATTGGCCGTTGACTTATGAAGCAATAATAAAAATGTAACCAACGCGGGCCCATTTCACAATGTCAGCGATCAATCAACGAACATCTGCTGTCTGCTGGAATACACAGACAATCTTGAAGACTAGCCTGGCGGTCAGTAAACCAGAGAATTTTTCCCGTCTCTAGCTGTCATACTTGTTGCAAGAAACTGCAGTGTTTTCAAGGGTATGTTGGTACAAAATATTTTTGCAATATACAATCATCTCTACTCATGAGTCATGGCTAGAGACCAGAAAAATTCGCGGGTTCACTGAAATGTAGGCTAGCCTGGAAGAATGTCTATATATTCAAGCAGACAGCAGATGTTCGGTAGCTGCTCTCTGGGACAGTAAAATGGGCCTGCAATTGGTTACATTTTTATTACTGGCTTATCAACTTCAAAGCAGTGTCGAATAAGTCAACGGCCGATAGTGAAAGTAGCACGAACTAAGTTTCCCCGCGATAAATCATCAGCTCTAGTCATGGCACATATGCAGCTCTGCTTCGTGGTCAATTATTGGTATAGCCCGGTAGTTTCGCGAAAAGATTTTTGTCCCACTTTATTTCAGTGTCTTACGTGTACACCTGCAGCTCAACTTCATGATTATTGGCAAGAGTGTTTTTGTGCAGAGATATTATTAATTTGACTGTGCCAATCAACACACGGATAACTGCCACCCATCACGTCTGTGATTTGCAGGTTTAACCTCCAGACGTTTTATTGTAGTATGTCTACAGTAGTCCACCTAAACTTTAATTAATTGTTTTTCTAAATTAAATATTCATAATTTATATAATTAATTTATTTAATGAACTTTATTAATTTCTTTTGTGATTGATGCTAAATTTAATTTAAAGTCCTATTTTATATATTTAAATTCATAATTTTCAGTACAGTAATTGTCAAATTTTAATTATTTCAATTTTAAATATTTCATGTAATATTGGTTTTGTGTTTATGTATTTATCTGTGTGCTATGACGCACAGAAGTTAAAGAAAACCTTGGTTACTGTGATCAGTAACTGTACTAAATTTTTCGTTTCTCTTAGTAATAGAAATTTTGATATTTTTTTCTTTTGAGAGTGCCTCAGCCGAGGTTTAAGAAAGCGTCACTTCTTGGAAAGCTCCTAGAGCATGTCGTCCTGCGGCAGGCTTCTCTGCTGAGACGCCGACCCTGCCGTCATCGTAAGTTTAGAGATCTATTGGAGCGGATTCTAGGTCCAAAAAGTCGCGCTAAAAGTTTGCCAGTTTCAGAAGAGGCAATACAATGTAAATTTTTATTTAGTTTCTGAGTGAACTTGAAGACGACGAGGGATGACGCGTAAGACAGGCGCTTACGAGCCTTACTCTAACTTCTATGAACTGTCTTCAGTGTAAACGTCTCGAATTTTATTGATTTAGACTCCAACAAGATCTAATAACGTTCAAATTGATATAGTAATTTTTCTACAATTTTGGTAATTAATTTAGGAGAACCTAGGCCTAACCAGAGGTCTGAGAAAATTTCATAGAGACTGAAATTCTACCGAATGAGCAAATTTAAATCTAATAGCCGTGCAAGATTAAATTACAGATTTTTCCTCAATATGACTTTAACTACAGTTTCTGCAACTCTGATATCATTTTAAGCTGTTGTGAGTGCTATAAATATGTTTTGTTGTATCTGGTTCAGAGCAGTATTTAATGGTAAATTTCACTAATTTTCTTTACAGTGTAGGGAATAGCACCTATTTTCCGCCAAATTCATTTTCATGTTAATTAAATATTTTTCTTTGCTATTTCCAAATACGTGTTCTCTGTGGAGATTAGTTTTATCAGTGTTCTGTATTGTTCCAGTGTAATATATAATCACAGAAAAAGCTTACACGCACTACAACACATTCACACAACGATATTTATTTAATATCACGAAACATATAATAATATATAAATATTACAGTATGTTAAGGCATACAATCACTGACCACAAAGCAGAGATGCAGGTGCGCACGTAAAGCACTAAAACAAAGTGCTGCAAAAATCTTTTCGCGAAAATTACCGGGCTCTACCCATTTGAATATTTAACATTTAATGTAAATAATTACTTTATTCCTAGGTTTTAGTACCTAATTATTAGAGACGTGAAGAGTTTGCGTTATTTTCTGTCAGCTAACTAGACCCTAAGTGACTATGCTCGTTTAGCGTGTTCCATTGGCAGATTTTGTGTTGAGCTGCAGCGAAAAGTGCTTCTGGCCAGTAGTTGGACAGTGTTATGAGACCAAACGCTTATTGTACGGTAACAGTAAGACACGCTAGTACTTACTCAGATTCGTAATAGTCTTACAAAAATGTTTTAGTCCTATAAAGTCAACATATATAACAACAGGATCTAAGACTAAAATACTTTTTGTAGAACTAATCCAAAGCTGAAGAACTGAAATACATATGTTTCAAATGGTTCATTGTCTAGTGATGCATAACACCTTCCAATTAAAATATATATTTCACTGAAAAAAATAATTATTAGTCACTGCAAAATATTTTGATAAATGGATCTTACTAAATTGTTTTGTATCGGTTGCAAAATTTTTTTGTAGTCACTGCAAAACTTTATTGGGGACAGCAAAATATTTTGCAGTGACTAATAAGAATTTTTTTTAATGTAATAATCCTACAGAAGTGAAATAACCGGTAGGACGGCAAACTCAGTCCCACAGGCCAGGGAAATGGCTTCGCTGGCCAACAATATGGCGGAAATGTCTGCCGCCAATCAGCGTAAGACGCCTGCCCTGGTAGTTGGCAGCCAGGCCAATAGGCAACCTGCCGTAACAAGCAGGAGCCAAACATACACGGGGCTGGTATCAACAACCTAGGGTAGCCAATAAGCGGCGAAGTTCGCCCTATCAAATGAGCCGCCACGTCGTTTTACATATGTGTTGCTATTTATAGAGCCAGTGATTTTCGATGAAAATAATTCTGCACCAACTTGTTCCAGTGTCTTACGTGGACGGCTGTAGTTCTGCTTCGTCGTCAGTGATTGTATGTCTGTAACTCTCATAGTCTCGGGATTCTACCCGCTAATCACAGACGTGCGGTGTCACGGTTACCTTGTCATGATTGGTGCAGTCAAATAAGTGACACCTCTACTCATCTTCTGCTAATAACAATGAGGCAGAGTTGCAGATGTGCACGTAAGGTATTGAAACAAAGTGGTGCAGAATTCTTTTCACCAAAAATCACTGGCACCAACTTTTTAATCGGTGGTAGAGCGACCAAACATATGTAAAGTGGTCACACACGGTAATGACATCACAGAGAGGTTTGTAGCCATTCATGTCACATATTGTCCTCTGGTATGTTCAGGCAATGAAGTCCAGTCTGTCAATAAATATTAACGCGAACTCTGCAAGTCTCTACTTCTTGTAAGGTAACTAGAGTGAAGAAGTAATACTTAAGGGCGCGGTCTACCGCAATTTTCATCATCATTATTTTATTTTGTATTTGTACCAGATATTTTTTTTCTTATTTTAGACATAAAATGTGACTAAATTTGACTCTTATGAAATTTTTTTATCTCTCATAGTTTTTGCGTAATGACTCATAAACGTCAAAATTTGCATTTTACGGTTTGGTGAACGCCACTAAAACCAATTGACGAACCAAACTGAAAAAAATTACAGAAAATAACCATGTTGTAGGTTACAACGTCTCCTATAAAAACAAAAAAATATATATATTCTGGTATTTAAAAATAATTGCAAAGGTTTTTAATTTAAATTTAAACATCAATAATTTTTAAAAATCACAAAACAAGTTACATTTAGTTTTTACATAGGAGACGTTGTAACCTACAACATGGTTATTTTCTGTAATTTTTTTCAGTTTGGTTCGTCAATTGGTTTTAGTGGCGTTTACCAAACCGTAAAATGCAAATTTTGACGTTTATGAGTCATTACGCAAAAACTATGAGAGATAAAAAAATTTCATAAAAGCCAAATTTAGTCACAAATTATGTCTAAAATATGATAAAAAATATCTGGTACAAATATAAAAATAAAAAAAGACGTTGAAAACTGAGGTGAAGCGCGCCCTTAAGGAAGTTTTAAGCCATAATGTTTGAATAAATGTAGAACATACATAACTATTTGATATTGATTTCATTGGGCACTTGTGTAAGTCAGCACTGAGCAATAAGTTTCCGTACAAAAAGTTTAAATATTCTAACGAAACGTTAAAAAAAAAAATCCTATACAAATTGGCATCTTTCTCCAACTGGCATCTTCCCCTGAATTACCATAAATAAATATTGTCTCAGTTTTTAAGGTAGAATGATGCAGGTTCGTTGTAAATCGTACATCGACATTTTATGGAACAACGGAGGAAAAAGAATGCCTTAACTGCGCCATATATAAAGACATTATTATTCCTGCAACATTACTTGGCGTTGATATACATAGACCTGGCAACGTTGTATCCAGCAGGCAGTCAAGCAGGGCGCCGTCCTCAGGAGCTGTCGACATACAAGACACAAGAGCAGAAGGTTTGTTTTCTGGCGGCGACATTGTTTACATAACGACTCGACCCTCTCCCAGACGACACATGAAGGGTAGCATCTTCCCTATCACAACAAGACACACCATATCGCACCCTTACAATTTACACCCCTTGTACGCCTCTTATGTTACATATCGCACATGGACGTAGCCAGAATTTTGTTCGGTAGACGGGTTGGGGGTTATTTTTGTTGCGATGTACTATCATGTACATAGGCCTACATGCGTACGAACATTGACACAGAACAATAATTAATTATGTTAAATTGTTATTATTTCACATATATTTATTCAACAAGTAGGTACTAAGAGATAGTGTTGACATTTTTATTAAAATATGGGGTAGTACGGGATCCCCCCGATATATTCCGATATTATCCTCCCCCTTTCCTGGTTGCCCTGCTGCGACAATGCCACTCACGGCCGTATAACTTTAGTAAATTTCGACAACTAGAGAACTAGAGAATTTATTAACATTGTGTAATGTCTGCCCCAAAGCAAGATAAAATGTAACACTACACATGGTGGAACACACATATTTTAGAACAAAAACAATTGGCTGGACTGGCATTGTATTAAACAAGTGCCCTCATAAATGTAAAATATTACTGAAGTGATACGGAACAGTAAACTAACGACTTCCCGCTGTGTTGCTTACATCTAGAGCCACCGTTAATTGATGAAAATAATTTAGCACTAATTTGTTTAAATCTCTTACGTGCATATCTGCAGCTCTGCTTCATGAATATTGCCAGCATGGCATAGTAGCCTAATAAGACGTCTCTCATTTCTTTTGATGGTGTCAATTACAATAAAGACACACATTTATTTTAATACGTCCCTTTTTGTATTTGCCGTAAAGAAATATGTCTGCCCCGGCCGCCGAACAGTTTGCAAAGCTTCCGTGGTTACAAGATAATTGGAAAACAGCTCATAGTACACGAGTGATGTCTGTTTGCGAATAGTATTCAAAGTACATTGCACGCATGTACACGTATTACAATATCAGGCCTACCACTACATATAAAAACATATTTTCTATTGCGTCCGTAAATGGGGGGAAATGGTGTCCTTGCAGGCCTGTTAGATATGAAACTCTTGGCGCAGAATGTTTTCAAAGATATAGGTTGGTACAGTACACCTTCAAATTTAATAGTACGCCACATGGTGACAGGGTCACGTCACTACTTAAAGGCTTGGGCCCGAGTTTCTCGGTTTTCGAAAGAATTATTATTTTTAATCCATACGAAGGTCAATATCGTAAAATTGTTTCGTAACTATTTTGTAAATTGGTTTTACTATGCAATGTAATTTTTCGAGACAAACTGTATGATGAGTAGGGTATAGCTAATTTATCAACTAAAAGGAAATTTCATTAATTAACTAATTACCAACTATTTTGCAGTCTTCTGGCTCGACAAAATTAGTGTATGCAGTTTAAATCAAACAAAGATACGAAGCGATTTTACGATGTCGGCTCTCATATATGTTTTAAAAAATAATGGTCGTTAAATGCGAAGAAACTCGGGCCCATAGCCTTAATGTCTTATAGAGGCGAGTTTTCAGACAGAAGCAAGCATGTCAGTTCAGTGACTTGCGCTTAGAGGCTAGAAAGAGGCATGGTGCCCGTACTGTGTCGTCCTTATTCCTCACTTCTAAGACTCCAACGCGAAAAATACATTCACCCAGACGGCCATCTTAAGGACCCTGCCTATCTCAGAGTCCTGGCGAAAGCAAGAATAGGGATTTACATGTTAAACTATATTAGGTAGCGGTCAATCACTTTTAATGATATTTTACTCTTTCATAAATAATCTTCACACATCGCTGAGAGCTTCATGTTATAGAATTTTACGCAAACAGAGAGTGACAACCCCCATTTCCCAGTTGAATGGGAATGGTATTGATGACAACGTTTTCAAAGGTATAAACTCTGACATAAAAAGTATATATCACTCACGAAATTGTTTTTTAACCGCTAATGTGGTATCTCCGAGTTTAACTAAAACACGTTTCAAAACATAACATTTTTGAGGGGTCAATATATTTAGTCAAAAATTTTCGTAAGGAATCACCTGCCGGAGTTTTTATCATACTTTCACAAAAACATTGTATGTATGTTTGTCATCATGACATGAATTGCTGCACATTGAGCGACCGAGAGGAGATGAACCAAATATACAGTGCAGAACACAGGGATGAGGCAGGGATGTAAGCAGATATACATATGCACAGGATACAGGGACATTCGCCTGACCACAGGAGACGTGTGCGTACGAAACTGTTTGAAGATGTTGTCCTTTCTTCATCGAAGATGCGCCATCCGTCAACACTCGAGCCATTACTAATACAATAAATGCCAGCCTAAGTACTGAAATACAAGTTGATCACGAGCAACATCTGCGTTCTTATCACATGCAACATGGTTCACACAGCGAGTTCAGACGACTATACTGTTCGGCTAAAATTATCTCGGTGGTTCCTACAATAGAGCAACAACATACAGTAATGTTTCTAAACCTTCTTACTGTGGACGCACTAGGCGTGCTTTTTCGCGACAATAATTTTTAATATATTGAATACCAATGACTGTGGGCGAAGGCAACCCATATAGTACCCTACACGTCGGGGAACTGCAAAATTCACTTTATTATAAAGTGACACATTATAATCTACTGATCTTTACATGCCAGTTCACAACCTGTGATTAAATTATTCACGAGTCTTTACGTGAATGATGTCATTTACGGTTGTGACCCCTTTACAGGTGATTAGTAGTAGAGGCACGAGTATTTTGCATATTCATCTGGCAACAGCCTAGACTTCTCAGACATATACACACACTGGCCAAAGTCAAATATCCATTGGCTTCTAACCGTAACGCATGTTACCACCACGACATGTTTCCTTATTTATCACTGGCTTGCAGCCGTCAAAGATGTGTTAAAACAGGTGTCGTCTAATCACAGAAGGAGTAGTTAAGTATACATTATTGGCATTCAACCTGACCTAGAATCAATACGCGAAATAATCGGGCCTCTAGTGATTAGTCAATCAGCAGTGGAACTTTTAATTATTGGCCAGCAGCATTCTCCGCAGCAGGCCTCGACGCTGTCAGCCAACGGGAGGCATCGAACGAGACTACATTCTTTGCGGAGTCTAGTCCGTTGGCAGAAAGTATTGTGAATTTGGCACGACTTTACTGTGATACGTTAAGTCATTAGCAGTGGTGTTCTATGAAAGTGAGAGGACGTATTGTGAACGACCATCTGGTTGAGACATTCCGTATACGTCTACGACCTAATGCTGCTGTTAACGACCAGTTTGTTTCAGTTCACGTTACCGCAGTCCCTGCGTGATGTTCAACTTGACGTGCGAATGCAGTAGTGGTTACCGAACGGCGACGCCCCATGCAGCATATTTTGGCCTGGATAGTAAGAACATATCTGTTTACACCGTACTGTGACCGTTGTCTTGGTCGACGTGGAGACACTGTCTGGCCTGCAAGTTACCCTGATCCGATGGCTATTAATTTTTTTGGGACATGATAATCGCAAGTGAATGACACGCCCGTCCACAGTGATGAGGTAAGTGGACTCTACGTATCGTAGACAGCGAGGTCATTGTAGACGGTGACACACAACTTGGTACAATGACAGGAGCTGGGAGAGGAGTCGGCCATGGCCTTTGTTAAGGAACTATCCCAGAATTCACCATGAGCGATTTCTGGAAACAATGGAAAGCTGAAATCTGCATGGGGATCGAACCCGGGTTCCCTCGAATGCAATTCCAACATTTTACCGTTGCACCACCTCGCTCGGTGACTTGCTTTAGAGAATCGCTTGTACATTTGACGTCATCCGTCAAAATTATAATACATGTATATTCGTCAGAGTCAGGCTGTCTCTCAGAGACGCTCTGTGATGTTGCTGAAACTGATGGTTGGCACTTGACACTTTGAACATCTAATATTCTCTAGCGATGAGTTATGTAATTACACGTACCGTATCTCTGTCTATCTGTTACAAAAGATTCTGCGTACCCTACAAGCCATATTAACTCTGTCAGTGTAGATTTAACTAGCAGAGCACACATGTTAACTCATCAGGGACATAACACCATTAAATGCGCCGCCTAGCGAGCGTTTTAAATTCATTGCAGTGTGTTCGTAAATACTTTTTGTAAAGAAAATATTCCCCACGTGCCTATTGTGCCAGTAAACGAAAAGAAAACACACTTCGTGAAAGGACGGAATGCCATTGCTAAGACACCAATGTCTTTAAAAACACAGTTTCCAAACCCTCCAATATAACTTAAATTACTTTTTTTTTTACTAACGCACTTCAAAATTGAGCTCGAACTCTCCGCAGTATGTATGAATATCCCAGATAGAAACGTAAACTGAAATTTTCTGTAGACTTTCCACCAATAAAATTATATGGTCACAGTTTAAAGTCCAATAGTAAATTGTATCGGCGCAAATCATGTACACTAATTCAGCTGTTGGCTCTTTGTGGCAATGCGGCAATTGATACGCGCTTTAAGGCTACGGGCTCCTATTTATGCTGTTTCTGCGAGTTTAATTTTTTAAATCCTGAAGGCGAGCAGATATTGAAAAACCGTTACATTTTTACTATGTAGCCTATTTTTATTTTCAAAACATAAGTTTCTATAATTTTGGCTAATTATTGACTTAATTTAATTTTCTTAAAGTCAATAATTGGTAGCCAAACTATAAAACTTATGTTTTGAAAAAATTAGGCTACATAGTTCAAACAAATGCCAACATTTCTGTGTACCGATTTTGCGATATCTGTCCCTTTTAATATTTTAAAACAAAACTTACTAAAATAGAATAAATAGTGACCCGTGGCATCAAGGGAGTTCAAGCAGCAGGCATGTTACATCATGCTAGGTGGACAGCTTGATGATTCAATCACAGTCATGGGTTTTTCCAGAGGTGCTGCGATACACCCGAGACATCATCGGGATGACGTCTTTGCGTACGTTACTCTTGGCAGGTATGGGTGAGGTAATATCTATTTTTAGACCTCTGGTTATCATGTTGCACCACCGATTGACGTCACTAAATGGGCCATATAAAAGCCCCCAAATTGTGAAACAGAGGCAGTCTAGTCTTGAAGAATCTTGTAGAGTTTTGTAAAGTCCCATGTGAGTGCGATGTGAGACCCGAGTGTGGTGTGGGTCGGCGTCGGCGCCACCGAGACGACGACGGACGTCGCGCGAGGTGACGGGCCACGGAGAAGACAACACTTAGGCCGGTATTCCTAAACAATAAGTTAGGGTCTACATAAGTACTACCATCTCAGGTGCAAGAAAAGCAACGCAGAGACCAAACTCGCTGAGCGTATTCCTAGACGTGTTTGCGCCGTGTCCCAAGATGGTGTCAGGTAAGTCACGGCTTATTATTCGCCGGCCCGCGCGAGACTAGAAACAAATGAAGGCATGATGAGCGCTGACGATTTATCATAGCTATAACAAGAACACGTTAAATTTGAATCGGGAATTTGCAAAAGGGACCAAGTCCACTTTTTGAACAAATTCAGGTTATACGAGATTTCTACTCTCCAAAGCATTCTCTTGGCTGTCAGCAGCAAAAGAAACCCAGTCCTATACAAGAAATACGTTAAACGGACTAGTCCATAAATGTGCCAATAGTGCATTATTTTGTTTATTACTTACATGATTGTAGTTTAATAATCAATTTCAATGTGGCTTAGTAGTTTTTCCCTAGCATATACTAAGGTTCCAATAATCTACACCAAAGACATTATGCTTTCTCTGATAGTGTAATACATAACACTGCTTTATGGGTAAGGTACTGAGTGGTGTTGTGTTCGCAAAATATGTTTCTATGTATGATATTATTAGTTTTTCACTAGAATATACCAACATAGCAACAAATATACACTCAAGGCATTATGTTTTATGTGCCATTGTTAGAAAAATGCTACTTTTTTAAAAGGCATAAATTCCAATAATATTATTAATTTCTAAAAACTAAAATATAAATGCGTGTCTATGTAAGTTATGATTCATACTATTCCACACACACTATACTTTCAGAATATCAATTATTGATTACCTGTTTCACTTCCAGATCCACTATAATAAGTTTTTTGTTGTTTTCCAGCAATCTACTCACTTGGACTTGGGCCCTTTTGCAAATTCCTGATTCAATTGTACTTTTGAAACGTATTATTTAGTATTTGAATTTTTTTAAACAAATAATTATAGTAACAAAGAGATAAAAATCACGGATTATAACGATCAAAATTAAAATATTCAATAACTATTTCTTGTTAAAAGTTAAAACAGTAGGTACAGTAGCCACGCGACCGCAGTGTTTCCGTTCTTATTTTTATGCTGATTATGACCTGAAATGTTATATTCGCATATTATTCAGACACGTGGAATTATATTTAAAACATAATTCGCAATCACTCTTAAAATATAATATATTATCACGCCGCAACTAAATACTAAAAACTAAGGTATTGTCACGGTAACAGTGGCACATAAATTAGGTCTCTCATCGCCTCTAACGCACTAAACCGACAAGATTTTTTTCTTTTGTTACAGGCTATTACTTGATCATACTTCAACCAATGGCTCTGTCATTTCATTGAACACATCTCTCTAGCAAAGTGAAATTCATGCTTCAGTCGAAAGTTTGTTTGTATACAGTAATTTCATTTTGAAACAGTCTCTAATAACCTGGGTGTCGACGATACGTAAAGCTCACTTACCTTACATTTTTTTTTTTTAATTTATGAAATAAAAAGGTGTTTTTGACAATTGTCGAAGGCTTCAGAATAACACTTTTACAGCGCGCGAGCTGTTTTAAAATATGTTGCCTGTCAACTGTCAACGTCTGAAATGTGCTTTTATCTTACAATATGTTGGTAGTAAATATCTCGTAGATGTTTAATTGTTACTAAATTTTTTTTTGTGATGCAAAATGTTTATTAATTACGATTTTTTGGCATGATTAGGTAAATGTGGACAAATTAGAATGCCTATATTAATAATGTTTACACTGCGTTATTGTTATTTTATATGCATCAAAATGAAAAGCGAAGATGCATTAGTAAATTTTAATTGAGTATAACTTGTTGTTATGAGCGTTAAAAATTAATTGTGTCATTTTAATATCTAAAAAAAACACAAAATAAGATATGTGCATCTGAACGTGACAACAAATTTTTATTGTTCTAGACATAATATTTCTTGTTTTAATGTCAGCAAAAAAAAAAAGTAAAAAATTTCTCACAGAACGTAAAACATTCAAAAATATAATTTTTAAAGTATGTTTTGTATGTTATTTACTGCGAAAACCAATTAGTTTATACTCTTTACAAATAGTTGATTATAACATAGTAACAGTCGAATATCATGTTATTTTAATGTGTAGAAACGATATGTTCTGAAATTAAAGTAATCGCACTACTACAAATAATATTCTGTGTAATAAAAAAAACTATTGAAACAGGCAGGATTTGAACCTGAATAATTTGCTTACCGACCGAGCACCTTGCCACCTGAGCCAACTGCACTGGTAGTTATACAGCGCAAAAATTTTTATACTAAAGCCAGCATTTAGCGAACTGTCTACAAAATATTAATTTTCTTATTTATTAATAGTTTTAAGTTTTTGAAAAGCTTGTAGCTTATCACTTAACATTTTCGCCTTCGTTAAGTTTTATTTTAAGTACCATTTTCTTGTGTTTGCCGACTCTGGTATTGTTAAATACGATTTTCGGCAGGCAAGCAGTAATGTACGATTTACCGGTTTGTACAGGAATAATGTGCTACCATCTCGGGACACAGAAACACAAGGGTTGTGTCCTAACGCGCGCCCGTATTCCTAAACTTTGTTAAGGTATCGGATAAGTCACGGATTATTATTCGCCGTTCCGTGTGCGGTTAAAAATAAATGAAGGCGATGCTGGGCAGTGCTTTTTTATAGAACAAGTAGCAGTGACTTTCAACAGCTATTTAACAAAAATACGTTAATTTTTTTACATTTAAAACATAATGTATTGCATTTTAAATTGTTTCAAACTAGAAGAAATCATAAATACAGTAATATAGATTAAAATATATGTTATGTATCTTTCAAAATTTAAGTATTAAAAATAATGTTACAATCTCTTGTGCAAAGTAAAAAAAATAATAAGTTTTTTTTTATAAATTGGTATCTACCTGGACGTCTTTTGCGCGTTCGAGATCTACAAATGCGGAAGCTGTAAGTTCGAGAAAGCATGCACATCACTCGTTACCCTTGGCTCTAGGCACAAGTAACTAACTGGCGTTCTGTCTTTTTGCCGAAACTCACCTCTACGAGACATAATTGTAATTTTGACGATAAAGGTGAGTTGTATACATCTGCACCCTATAGAAGATTCTGTAACAAGATTTCAATGCTCGAAAAGCACTGCTAAAACACCAATTGTTGCCATTTTGGCCGCTTTACAATATGCTTGAATGATTACTGTTGAACCAGAAATGTGTATACACAGTACACACGTATAGTAATCTTTGAATAATATTACTAAGCAGACATCACTCATGTGCGTTGAGCAGTTTTCGAATAATCTGGTAACGGCCGAATCTCGGCGCACCTCTCGGAAGCCTGGAAAAACGGCTACCACAATGACGTGTACACGTATGCAGGACCTCGAAGGCATTTCTTCTTTTTCTTTAAGTCTACTTTCCACTGTCCGTTTGTGTGTTTCTCAATTTCTCCTCCACATTACAAAATCGAACATACGGAGCTAATGCAATCAAACTTGATAAAAATATAGTAGAGTAGACAAAGTTGATTAGACTTATATGTAATTAGTTCATATTTTCATAACGGCGGTCATTTAAAACGTTTTTTCTTCATGAGATAAACAAAACTAATTTTTTGAAGAGAGACGTTGTTTACATAAGCCTATCAAAATGCTGGTAATGTGAATATCTTAAGTTTTCTTGATCACATGAGTTATCTACACTAACCACGCATCTGGAAATCACCAAACTCTGTACATATGTTTGATATTAACGTATTTTTAATATATCATGTTCAGTTTTAAACACAGGATGATTCAGAAAATTATTTATTAGTACCGCTTGGTGAAATTTATGATAAGGTAAGTTGAAAACGTAATTTCAATGATTACGTGAAATAGGTAATAGTTTAAAATTGACTTAATAATTTTTCTTCTTTTGATAAAATAGGCTATTTGGTCTTTAATTGTTTCAGCACTTGTTATTTCGCTTTACATTTTAAGAAATAACTTTTTGTAGTTATTTTCTGGTTAATATTACTACCACTATAATTCACTTTGCAGAAAAATTTTAGGACATATTTTTGACATGTATTTCATAAGCTATAGCCTCATTAAAATAAAGAAATTATCCCACATAACTTACAAGGAAATTGTGTATTAATTGTAATTTGACGATTCAACGTTAATAATACTGAACATACTATATTTACCAAGATTTTATGTCATGAATTAATTTATTTTCTCCTATAACATCTGCGCCGACTCTAAGAAAATGTAAAATTAAAAACTTTTTCAAACTTTGGTTTCATTAGTTCAAATTGTTGTAGGTTCACTATGTTAGAAGATAGAATCACATGAAGAAACAAAGAAATATTTTATAACGTTTACGTCTACATGATCAATGTGAAATTTTTTGGTTTTTTTGCACCAAATTAAGGAAATTAGTCTTATTAGTTAAGCTTGTACTTTCTCGATATATACACATACCATTCGCAGATTAGTGTACAAGTGTGTTTACTTTATAAAAATAAAATTGTAATTTTTAAATGTGATCACTTACCTTGAGATTTTCCTTACAAAATACGAAAAAAAAAAAAAAAAAAAAAACTATTAAGTTAGAGCAGCATTGGCACGTCTCTAAATGTCCTATCGTCGCTATGCCCAAGTAACAGAACCAGCGAGCAGATTTTCTGTCGTACAAACGATTTTTTAAATTAGACTTTTATGAATCTGTAATTTATTTTCATATATTTAACTAAATTTTGAATTACAATGGCACGAGAATGGAGATAACTTTACAAATTATTTATAGCACGCTAGCTGTTTTGGAAACATCCAGTTACAGATTTTTACAATTTTGTTTTTCGTAGGTGAATATACCGTGAACACATTTAATTATTTCTGAAACTTTCATTTAACATGACGTAACGCAGATTAAATAAGAGTTGTTTAGGAAATATATATATAAACGACATTCGTTTTATTGTACTTGTAAAAATTTTATTTCGGAAATTAATTTTAAAAATATTCGAATGTTTGTAAATAAAAACTTAGCCAGAACTTCTGAATGTTAGTTAAACGTATCGTATCTTACAAAAATGTGTTTAAATCAACAGTATATAACAGTTTGTAACAATTGTAATTGCATATTTTCTAAGTAGGCCGGTTTACAAAAGGTGCCTATTGATCGTACGTCCATTATTCATTTTATTTGAGAGCATTTAAAGAACAAAATAGTCAAGTCATTATATTCCGTACACTAGACGTGGTATTCCTACATGTTGACTACAATTTACAGGGGGGAAATTTTTCTATTCATTAATGTTTCATTATACATTTATCTTATTTCTATATTTTTGAGTCAGTTTAATGCTTAGAAACTAAATTTGTGGAAATAAACATTAATTTCATCTTTACCTTATTGTAATACATAATGTATAAAAAAGTAAAAAAAAAAATTAGAGTGACCGGGATTCGAACCCAAATAAAACTATTACCGGCCGACACCTTAGCGCCTTTTTTTTTTTCTGGTTTTATTATCACGGGTATGGTTACATTAGCCTGGTACATCAAAGGACAGACATGAACACAAACAGGAAATCATGTGAATGCACAACTGAAAACAGTTTCGATATTGTGTCATGAGTTCTGAACTATGTCTTGAAGAAGAGAGCACAAAAACACTGGTAAGGCGGCCGCAGTCATGGTGGCAAGTGACACGGATTTGTGGAACGACACACAAGTTAATAACACATCACGACGTTCTTAGTAACATGGAGCAAGGTTTTAGAAGAAAAATAAATGTCTCCCGAACCACTGTTGTAACGTACCTCTCCGAGCCATGTTCCATCTGTCTTCACGGAGGACCGAGATGAAATCGGGTGTCGAGACGGCGGGTAATGCATCAATCAAAAAGTGGATAGCATGCAGGATAATCCAGTGAGCAGCACGTCGACGA
>PNEQ01005326.1:0-10452 GCA_003012365.1 Medauroidea extradentata
AGGGAAATATTGTTATTTGAAGTGTTGAAATGGATCAGTGGACATTATTCTGCACATGCACATAGAGTATGAATGTAGTTGCAGAAATTTCCGAATAAAGTTGACCCTCAATTTTCATGGAATTTAAATTGGCCGTATGACTGGTTGAAAATGAATTGGCCCAGTGTGTAAATAGCGACTGGCCGTTTCTTGGTCATTGGCATTTCTACCTTCCAAGATTGGCCCAATCACTTGGGCCAATGTGTAAATCCGGCCTTAGGATTTTATTTCCCAATTTCCAAATGTATTGTAGTTTAACACGTAACTTTTATTACAGCTGGTTTATTTAGAACTAACGAGGTTAGGCCTAACCTCGTCCTTTTACTGAATACTAATTTGTTGAAATGATAATGTCGTAGACGGAGCTATGCAGTTCTAAAGGTCAAAATATTTAGTTAGCATGAGAGTTTTATTTAAAATAATTTTCCATTTTTATACTTTTTTTTTTTTTTTTTTTGGCCAGGGGTTAGCCGACAAGTAAGACAATTCGTACGCGAATGTGACTTGTGCAACTGATTAAGTCCAGAAGAACAGACGGTGAACAGCAACATCAAGCACGAGTACCTAAGCAGCTGTTTCAAACTATCGCCATAGAAATGATGGGCCCATATCCACGATCTAAGTGTGGTATAAAGTTTATTTTTGTGGTTACCGATCTTTATTCTCGCTGGACTGAAACTCACCCAATTAGTAATACACGTGTCCAAACGCTTGCAAAAGTAATAGAGAAGCAGTTTTTTCCGCAGTGGGGTTACCCACAATACATACTGTCGGACAATGGGCCGCAATTTACAGGGCGCAAGTGGCGGGAAGAGCGCACAAAGTGGTGTGTGACGTCACTTAAGACCGCCGTTTATCATCCCCGTGCAAATCCCACAGAGCGCAGAAATCAAGATATCAAGACCCAACTGCACCTCCGTGTGGGTGAGAAGCACGACAGCTGGCCTGAAATCTTCCCGCAGCCCTCTATACACTACGACACCGTGTAAATGCTGCAACCGGCAGGACACCAGCTTCTGTGGCACTGGGTCGAAATCTGATCGCTCCAGGCGAGTTCAGCTGCGCACCGTTCGATACGAGAACAGCTGACAACAGCACAGATAGAGAAGCGCACCACATGCAGGAGGAAGAGGAGATACGTGGTAGACAGATTCGCTACTCACAACACATCACACCTACTACCAACTGCCCGTCATCTGGCAAGAAAAATTTCTGTGCAGAATTCGCTGCCAAATGGATGGGACCTTACAAACTCTTAGAAAGGCTAGGTGTTTCATTCGAAAATGGACTGAATTAAATATGTAATTAAATTACATACATCAATTACGTTAATTTCCTTTATTAGATGATATACAATAGTAAATAATCTTGTTGAATATTCCAAAGAGAACAAAAAACAAAAATCCACAATAACATAGAATAATATTAACAAATCTAAACATCCCGCCCACCTTGAAGTAACGTATTTCAATTACTATTGATTAGGAAATGGACAAAATTTTACAGATGGGCGTCGGATTGAGCCATTAGCTGTGCGTACTGTAGCAACCCTGGATACACCATCTTTTCCAGGATGCACTTGGATTATACGTCCCAGCTGCCATTGTAGAAGTGGAAGTCGATCTTCTTTTATGAGAACTAATTGATCAACAATCAAATTTATCTTGCCATCTTGCCATTTGTTCTGCTGTTGGAGAGTATGTAGAAAATCTCTATGCCAGTGTTGCCAAAAGTATTGATGGATTCGCTGAACAAGCTGCCAACGTTGAAGACGATTTAGTTGATATGATTGCAGATTTTGTTTGGGCAATGCCACTGGAAACTCCAAAGTTAAAAAATGTCCTGGTGTCAGTGCCTGCAAATCGGTGGGGTCAGAAAGAGTGCAGAGAGGACGAGAATTTAGGACAACTTCTACCTGTACCAATACTGTGTAGAGTTCTTCATAGGTAAGTATTTGCTCCCCAATGACTCTAACTAAATGTGATTTAAAGGATTTAACTCCAACCTCTCACAACCCTCCAAAGTGAGGAGCTCCAGTTGGATTGAAGTGCCATGTCACACCCAAGGGGTTCAATATGTCTGTAATAGCCTGTTGGTAAAGTGGTGATGAAATGATCCATGCTAGAACAACTGGTGAATCAGTCCAAGCCCTAATACATGAAATATTAAGTCTTCTTCCATATAGCTTATTTACATGGTCCAACAATTGAGCCAACAAAAGAGCTCCACACAACTCTAATCGTGGAAGAGATTGTGTTTTAATTGGTGCTACCTTTGATTTTGCCATCAACAGATAAATAGTGACAGTGTTGTCAAATTGTACTGTTCGTAGGTAGATCATGGCGGTATAACCAATTTCTGAACTGTCAGAAAAACTGTAAAGTTGATATGAGTAATTATCACTTGTAACCAATCGTGGTATTTGTAAAGGTGACAATTTGGGAAGCTCTTGTTTTAAACTCTTCCATCTATTTATTAGTTCAGAAGGAAGTTCAGCATCCCAACCAACACATTTGACCCATAAAACTTGGATAAGATGTTTATCATACATTAACACTGGTGTTAGCCAACCTAATGGTACGAACATCCTAGCAATGTCAGATAAAATGGTACGTTTAGTAATAACATTGTTGCTTGGATGCAATTTGTATGAATATGTGTCTGAATTAGGATTCCACTGAATACCTATTACCTTCACAACTGAACAATTATCGTGGTCCATGTCAAATGACTGTGGATGCTCAACATCTTCAGGAGGGAGCCACTTTAAAAGATCTTTATTATTACTATTGAATTTCCGTAATTTAAATCCTCCTTTAGTTAGAATCGATATCATGTCCTTCTGGATGGCTATTGCCGATTCAATAGTAGGGGCTCCGGTGGCTACATCATCGACATAAACTTCAGATTGTAATATTGTTGATGCGTCAGAGAACATCTCCATTTCATCATCTGCTAATTGCTTCAATGTACGTAGACTCAAATATGGAGCGGAAGAAACACCATATATGACAGTCTTTAGTCTGTAATCAGCAATGGGTTCATTCTCATGAAAGCGCCAGATGATGCATTGATAATTCCACTGGTTAGGATCAACAGAAATTTGGCGATACATTTGTTGAATATCGGCAGTAATTACCACTTTGTGAAGACGGAACTGTAACAAAACATCTAAATTTGACTTGGCAATTTAGGGCCTGTCAGAAGAATATCATTTAATGAAACACCAGTGGAGGTTTTAGCTGATGCAACAAATACAACTCTAACTTTAGTTGTTGGACTATCGGGTTTGATTACACAATGGTGGGGTATGTAATTATAAGGTGAATAATTAAGTTCATTCTTTGGAAACTTTTCCATATGTCCTCTAGACAAGTAATCTTGCATAAATTCATCGTACATTGGTTTCAATTCAAGATTACCTTTTAGACGTCTCTCTAAATGCAATGGACGGTTGACCGCTTGTGGCCGTGAAGATCCCAATTTCAAATTTAATGAAGAAAATGGCAAGAAAACACAATAGCGTCCGTTGGAATCTCTCTTGTGTGTTTTAACAAACAGTTCTTCACAATTGCTCTCCTCCTTTGACTTATGAATAGTGATGGGAAATTCTTCCCATTCCCAGAATTGTTTAACCATCTCTTCCAATGATGGATTACTTGTAAATAGTGAAACCCAACTATTGGTAATACTTTTGGATGGTTCCTCAGCTTCTACCTTTCCCATGATTATCCATCCAAATACAGATTCTAGAGCAGATGGCAGTCCAGTTATCCTACGACCAGTAAATAACTGTGGAAATATATCGGCCCTAATGAGCAAATCTATAGGTCCAGGTGTGTCAAAAGACGGATCCGCCAATGTGAGATGTTTCACAGATTTAATAACTACTGACAAAACCTTTTGATTAGGCATATTGTTGACAAGTTTAGGTAAAATAAATACATCCACTACAAACTGACATTTGTGATCTCCAACTGGACATATTGTAAGTGAAGTAGTTGATTTAGCTGTGTGGATAGGTGTATTACCCAAACCTTGCACAGGAAGATAAGCCCTTTTTCGACTTAATCTAATGCCTTGCAAACATCTTTGTAATAATACTGGCTTGGCTAACACTTTCCAATAAAGCACGGACAATGTGAGAGTGTCCAGATGAGTCAACAATTTTTACTTGAGCTGAGCTTAAAAGGACAGTTGTGGGTGATATGGCCTTGGCAGAATCTATTGCTGAACATAATGTATTAGAGCTAGTTTCTTCATTATCAAGAATTTCATTTACATCATGAATGAATGGTTGAGCACCATGATCTTTAGATCTTTGAACTAAATGGAGAAGAGTGTGATGTTTAGCACCACATTCACGGCATGTGAATTTTGAGGTACACTTAGTTGACAAGTGTGAATATTTTAGACAGTTAAAACACAGCTTCTTATCCTTAACATACTGATATCTTTCAAATGTATTATTGAGTTGACGAAAGCCTGGACATTCGCCTAAATAGTGTGCGTCGTTACACACACAATTTGACTTCTTTGCATTGACCATGCATTAAGTTGTTGTGTTATAAGATTGTCTCCAGGATGGCTTTGTGTGTTGTACCTTTATTCGCTGAGATTGGGCAGTTACTACCTTTATCCCAGATCCTCTTACCGCTTCCTGAGCTCTGCAATGAAGTTCCAAAAATTATATTAAGTCCTGCATTTTGGGAAGTTCGTTACTAAGAGTTAGCTCCCACAGTGTTTGTAAGGTAACATCTAGTCGTTTAGAGAGAATAGGGAGTAACACTAAATCCCACTGATCCACTGGAATCGATAATGCCTTAAGAGCAGCTAAATTTTCAGTAACAATGGTCAAAAATTTACGTAAAGTCGTAGGTGATTCAGCTGGTGTTGTCGGGGCTTGGAGAAGCGCCTCAACATGAATTGCAACTACTAAGCGTTTGTTTTCGTATCTCCTTTCCAGCAGATTCCAGGCTACATCAAAATTTGCATCAGTCATTGGCAAAGATTGAATCATGCCCAAAGGTTCATCTTCTACCGAGGTTCGTAAATAGGCCAATTTATCTAATGGAGATAACTCTGTATTACAGTGTATAAGTGCCTTCAATAAATTTGAAAAGTTTGCCCATTCTTGTGATTTGCCTTGAAATCTTGGAAGAGATATCTTTGGAAGAGTTGCTTTCGGTATTACTTCTCGTGTGTGAACGATCATGTGATCCTTAGGTTCGACTAAACTTAAACTATCTAGATATGCTATAATTTCAAAATATTTTGTGTCGAATTCAGTTAGACTAGTGTCAATTTTGATAGTATTATCCGCTTCACCTTTTGCAGCAGTTTCTATTAAGACCAGATCTGCTTCAAACTGATCGCGTACCTTGTTTAAATCTCTCGAAGTGGCGATTAATAGATTTATCTTTGAAGGTTCCATATTTGAGGCATGAGCCAAATCTAAAGCACGGTTTAAACGACCTTCTGCAAAACACAAACGTACTAGAGCTGCTTGCACTTCTGTAATAATAATTGTATGTTATCAATTGGACACACTGTGACCAAAGACAGCGACTGGTAATAATTCTCAATTACAATACTAAAGGCTCCGCTACAATTGATTTAGCACAGAAAACAGCACACGCACAGACACAGAACACGCGCATAGCACAGAGCTGCAAACTACAATTGAAACAGCACACGCACAGAAACAGCGGAAGTTTGTTGTTAAAACGAAAACAAGCTACAATGGTAAATAATACACGTGTGTGTTGGTATCTCTGATTCTGAATGTTTTTATTGTTACTGCCTTTCGTAAATAACTGCTTTGTTTATTTTATAATACAAAATCAAGTGAACTTATTTTTTAAACAATTGCAGTAACTGTCATAAACCTTAAAAACCATTTCATTTCGAACAAATCAATTTACTAACTTCGGCGCGAATTTTTACAAAGGTTAGTCAAATTAGTTTCCATGTTCACCTGTGTTTATTTTCTTTTGAACCCGGTGGTATCCATGTTCTGATTGGCTGCGCACGGCGCACAGCGCACACGCACAGAATTTTTAGGATTTAGCTCAACTTTCTGTGCGCCGATCCTGTGCTATTTTGCCGTGCGTGTGCTATTTGTGATTGTATCGTGTGCCACCCAAAATGCTGGATTTAACTTTCTGTGCGTGTGCTGTTTTTTGTGCTAAATCAATTGTAGCGGAGCCTTAAGGTTATATGCGAGTAGAAAGCCAATCTACCGCTTACCTTCTTGATTTCGATGTTCGTATATACATAAATCGTTCAGTATTTCTGTATGAAGCCACAGATCTGGCCCGGAGGACCAAAATGTTTGATTCGAAAATGGACTGTATCAATTATGTAATTAAATTACATACATCAATTACGTTAATTTCCTTTATTAAACTGTATATACAATAGTAAATAATCTTGTTGAATATTCCAAAGAGAACAAAAAACAAATATCCACAATAACATAGAATAATATTAACAAATCTAAACACTAGGTGAATCAACTTACCTGGTGTGCGTAGGACAACGACGCCACATCCGTGTACACAGAGACAGTATACGAGTAGTGAAAGGAGACAGCATCGAGAAGTCGTCAGAAACAGAGACAGTTACACAGGAAATGTCACCTCGTCACACCGGGCTCAGAAAAACCAGTGCGTTAGAAAACAAAAATATGCAGCACCCACCAGCTGCGCCTACGTCTGCTTGCGTTTCGAGGCCTAGCGTCGTGCAGTCGCACGATGACGTCGCTCTAACCAAATCCTGCCCAATGGCCCAACAGAGGATGCAGATAGCGAACCCCCGACCACCCAACGGAGTGATGCTGCCAACCCCTGTGTCTCAATAGCATTGGAGATGGAACTACAGCGAACACCCGCGGCCAGGCGAGCGGAGAATTATGGCGGAATAGCAGAAGAGAGAAGCGCAAGTGATTTGGATGGGGGGTCTACACACGACGGGCTGTCTCCCTTCCCACCCTCTACGCTGCACCCCTCGCACAATGTGTCATTCACTTCACAAAGCGACCTCTGCAGCGGCGAAGTAAACAACACCATAGGAGAGTGGACCACGCCTCCGAGACGTTCCCATGGGATCCGCCGTCCACCACGCCGATTCAGCCCTGCGAAGGCTGACACCACATGCCCCCCAGCGCAGCAACGAACAACTTGTATGCTGGTGCCCCATAATAACCAAACACCCCCCGCGGGAGGACGAGAGCAACCAGGACAGAGCACAAGGTACAGCAGGAGAACAAAATGAGCCTGAAGATACTGCGATGGAATGGGAAACGAGCTCATGCCAAGAAGGCACAGGTAACGAGGTGAAAAGAGGACGAGTGTCGTCACCACTGCGAGCAGAGAAAGACGCGCATGCAACACCGCGGCGGCGACGAAGAGAACCCTCTCCAGCAACACCGACACCACTAGACAGTGAAGATGACGAAGGGGACATGGGCACGACTCCGACGCGCCGCTCCAAACGAGCCCGCCGCGACCGCCCTGCATGCATCTGCTGTCAGCACGATTCACAAGGTCACACGGCAAGCCGGAAGGGAAGATGCCCACGTGACCAACGACGCACAGAGCAGAGACAGTAGCAGGATAACGGCATCGCTACATACAGCGCTTAAGGAGGCCACCTACACGAACAGTCTCCGCAGTGGGGGGCGTTTGACGTGTGCCGACGGCCCACGATCCTAGCGACCGTTCGTGCCCAACGTTACGCACAACACAACATTCAGCACCATCAACACTCGTGGAAACTACAGAACGCACCTCGTCTAGTTCCGGAACAAGGGAAGTCAAGAGAGCGAGTAGGTTAATTCAACCACGTGGCCAGAGTAGTGAAGCAAAGAAAATTATTCAGACACGCAAAATCCAACCAAACAAAACTACCACAAAACACTCAGGCATATCAGTGACTCGAGGCATTGGTCGTTTCACAAAGCATCACCGCGTTTGGCAGTATCAACAGCGAGGATGCTGGAGCACATGTCCCAAAATCAGGAGTGCGGGAGTGTATACAATAAGATCCAAGTATGTCAGGACACATAAAATATATCACGAAGTTCATAACCACCACGCTGCAACGCCACGAGTGAGAATAAAAAGTGCTAATTTTTCCGCTACACGACTCTAAAACACAGAGCGCAGCCCAGAGGGACAACCTAACAGACGTAATGGCGATGGAATGCATGCCAAACGAATTAAAACTAATTTAATTTCAGTGTTAATACTAAGCGAGTCATGTACAGAAATGTGATTGTTTTTCCCATGCATCTGAGCTCGGACTTAGAAAGACTGTTTAACAAGCTAACCGGACCGGAAGGCATTAATAAATAATTTCCCTAAGTGTCAACAAATTTATGTTTCTCAGTAATAACCAGTATGTTAATGCATTGTAGTGTTCAGAATTGTATCATGTAATTTTTCAAGGATTTTGATGTATTGGTTATTGCACACTGTTGCATAAAGCGGTCACGAGGGTCATTTTTGGCGCGCACCCCCGCTAGCTAGCGCAGGTGACTGCCATCTAGATTCAGTCTTGTTCGGGGCGTGAGGGCGGTTGCCACGCTCACTGTGGCTCCTCGACCATCAACTCTTTTGTGCTGGACATTTAGTTACAATAGTCAGTTTAATTTTCATTTGATCAATTAACATACGTTTCGTACATCGAGGAGTAGCGCCAACCCCCATTCCTGCAAGCTCGTTTCGTCCAGGGGTGTAATCTTCTACAAGTAATTATTTTTCCATAGTCGTGTACGCGAGTGCGCGCCGAGCAGCTTCAGCCGACCACAGGCTTTGTGTGTGGGACCACTTAGAGTATGGGAGTACAAACATTTGCGTGGACCAGTATCACAATAAATCGCAGTGACGCTTATTCTGCCATTGTTATTGGCCATGGCCACTTCTTAGTCCCTCCAACCAGCCATTCACAGGACCAACGCACCACTCATCTCCGGCGTGGAGGACACAGAGAGGACATCGCCACACGGGCGGTAGACCTGCGCCCTCACAGCAACAGCGAGCAGCCGGCATATACAGGTGTTTGGGTTTCGAGACCCACGTGGTACGTAGTACGACACCACACCTCTCTGGCCTCACCAAGGGCACATCATCATTTATATATACTAGAAACAGTAGTGGCCCAAGGACGCTGCCTTGCGGCACACCACAGGTTACACGCCAGGTAATACTCTTACATTGTCCTAGTTTTACAAACTGCACCCTGTTATCTAGATAGCTGGCCATTAATTGTAGTGCAATACCCCTGATTCCACTGATTTCTGAATGGACAGTTTTCGTGCGCACAAATTTTAATCAATTTTGAACTTGGCCGAAAAGTGTATATTTTCATTTCTTCTTGTAAACTGTATTTTCAGCATAACGAAATAAATTGTTGATACACACTCTCCATGCGGCTTTATTTCGTGGCGCTTCTTATACACTGCTTCAGTTTAAAAATGTTAATATATTGAACAATTTATTACATATTTTGTATTAAATAGTTCGTCGTGATCAATATTAGTTTTATATTCGTGAACTACACTACGCATTTAATCCCATACGCTGTTGGACTTGAAGTCATATCTGCTAATGTTGCCTAGGGACAACACCTCTGAGGACAAACATTATAGAAAACACATCAGCGCCAAACGGCCGCACACATAACTAACGTTAAGTGCTCGAGTCAAGAGTGGACTAAGTACTAATATGCAAGAGTGACCTAGAGTACTTGTTTATTAGGAATTTTTAAAAATTTAAGGTTCATTTTAAACAGCTGAATGCTAGAATAATAAATCTGTTTTAATGTTAACAAGCCATTCAAAATAACTTGATCAGTAATAAATCGAAGGAAATCAAAATATGCATGGTATATACATCAGATAGACACACATGCACACAAAAAAAGAGTGAAAAGGAAAGAGGGGAGAGGAAGACAGAGAAAAAGAGATAATGAGAGTTAAGTTAGCCCATTGAATGAAGCATTCAAATTACAGCTCACTTGGGCTGATTACTCACCTTTTCTTAATTGTTGACTCTTACAGATCATTTGACATTAATGATAAATTTTTCGAAATCAAAATCATGATGGATCACCGAACTTAAAGTAACTCTGTGATTGGTTTTATTTTCTAAAAGCAGTTAAAGCTCTAAAAATAAAATCGTTCCTCCATATGCATAGAAATTTTTAACAAACATTTCAGATACATAAACCAACCATATTAAATCTGATGTATTTACAAACTGCCAACTGTGTTGACAATTACAAGAAAAACTCTTCACAGATAGACATTGTACTCAGAAGCAATATGACAGGATAAAATACCAAAGCGCTTCAAATATTAATTTTAATGTCCAGTATAAATGTTTTGGCATAGGAGGGGGGGGGGGGGGG
>PNEQ01005327.1:0-10452 GCA_003012365.1 Medauroidea extradentata
TCTTTGCACAATGAGTATTTGGTGTTTGTAAATTAATTAATATATTAACAAATCAAGAAAAGCATGTATGGCTTAAGAATATCTTAATAAATGAATTAAACAAGGGGATGCCCCAAAAAATTAATAATGAACTTACATTTTAATTTTACATATTTTAACAAATTTTTAATTTTCGTGGTTCAATTAATTTTGCAGAGGTTGTGATCGAATATTAAATAAAATGTCTCAAATCTGAATAACTAGTGCTGTGTGCACATTAAGTAGTTAGGACGAGAGATGGAATATAAGTGTGTGTATATAT
The DNA here is from genome assembly GCA_003012365.1 of Medauroidea extradentata. Taxonomy (NCBI): domain Eukaryota; kingdom Metazoa; phylum Arthropoda; class Insecta; order Phasmatodea; family Phasmatidae; genus Medauroidea; species Medauroidea extradentata. The sequence goes on from PNEQ01005327.1 coordinate 302, forward strand.
ATATGCTGGACTTCTTCATCTCGCCCATGGCTACCAATGACGGTACAGCTAAAGGACGAGTAGAAATAATGTTACCTCTACATCGGAAGATGTAGACAAGCCCAATCCCTCAAATACTGGATAGGCTTCCTTTCCTTCTACATAGCAAAGAGTTGAAACAGCGTGGCGGGGCCCACTACATTAAACAAGCAAACAAATAATTTTTTAATGACGAGCGACATAAAAACAATGTAACACTAGGGCGCAAAAGGTAATAAAGTGAAAGAATAAACTCACCCTGGGCAGAAAACTTGTCGGACTACGACATTACAAAACAATAAAGAGCACTAAGTGTTTTGCTGATGCTCACGCCATGATGTGTAAGAAATGACAAGGTCAAGACAAAGGAATGCTTAGAGGTTATAGGCCGGCATAGAGTCGTAGCTACTAGATGTTACCAAAATAGTATTTCAACAGTATCGAACAATACTTCCTAACATAATATTTTAAAACATACACATGTTTTTAACAATCAAAAACATGATTTTTTAAATTAAAATTTTACCAATAAAAATTGTTTGATTCATTTGAAAACAGTTATGATTAGATCATGATTAAAGTTGGTCAGAAGTATTACACAAGAATTGTTTCATAATTATACAACATTGCATTAACTGCACATAAATAATTGCCTGAAATTTTCTTTATAAAATAATAATCACTTTACTGTTATTACAATTTCACCAAAGATTAAAGAAATAAACAGTGCTGAATTGGAGTAAATTTGCAGAAATAAAAAAATATATCTAGTTACCACTATGAATAGACGAACTAGACAAAACAAAATAAACAAATGAGCATGTGCCAACAAATAGCCCACACTCCCTCCCCTAAAGCCGAACATGGGGCGGTACATGGGGTCAGGCATTACAGTAGGCCATACCACACACAAAACACTAAGATTAAAGGATTACACATAACACACAATTATATTAAAGTTTAAATCTCTTAAGCTTCTGCAGAAACAGAAGAAACAACAGGTAAAGGTATAACAATAGTGCTGTGTGGCACAATGGGATTATTAGAAGGTTGACGCGAAACAGTAATACAAAATTTTGATTTCAACCAAAATATCACAAAAGAAACAATGCATAATATGGTAACACACACAAGAATTATGGAAATGAGACTAAGATTATTGTTGGGTATAGGCGGACGAGGATGAAGGAGATTAAGGACATCATGAAAGTCAGTTCCCCGAGGCTGAGAGTTTAAATGGGAGTCAAGTTCCTTCATAAGAGAATCATTCATGAATACATTTGGAAAAGTAGAAAAATGTAGAGAGGTTGGGTTGGTGACTATTTTAGGAACATGAACAACAGTTAAAGAAAGGTTTTAATGAATAGCAGAATAAACTGCTCCAAAGGTTTTGAAAAAAGGACTAACGATATCACAGTGTGAAGCATGGTTGATTAATCCACTCCCTGATACGGGAAGTATGAAGGGAGAATAGGATTCTGTTGTAGACCTACACAAAAAAGTAACATCAATAGGGGAGTTGGTTGCAAAGGTCCAATGTGCAGAGGTTTTACGTAAGAAGGGAAGGTTAAGGTTCATAACAGACTTATCACAAAATTTAAAATACAGTTTTCCAGAGAAAATATTAAATTCACAACTATCAATATGTGTGTTCAAAAAAGAAAATGAAGCAGGATACAAGTTGATACCATGAGTTTTGCAATCAGACAATGATTCATGATCAACTGTAAAAAAATGTTTTTGATCCAAACTTACAATAAAATTTCTTTGACAATGAAAGTTACATACCTGTTCAAGTTGGGAGCCAGAAAAGCGAATGGAAAGGTTTGATATTTCTCAAACAAACTATCCTTATTGGCTAAGGGAATGTTAATAGCAATGTTAAGAGGAGAATTGTAAACAGTAGCCTGAACAGTTGAGAGTCCATAATACATACATACATTTTCTGGTATCGCAGATTCTACCATGTGTAAAGGTAAAGTGACAACTTGTTGAATATATTTAAGAATATTCAAAAATGATGCAGCATTTAGCAAAGTAGTATTTAATTTTCCATGTACACTAGTTTCTATAGCGTGTCGCGGATCAAAAATTTCTAATCTTGCATTTGAAAGAGCCTCACTAACACGCAATAGCATAGTATTAAAATCAATCCTAAAACTTACGATAAAATTTTTTCCACAGTTTCATGTATCAAATGACTTACGTTAGAATACAAAGATTATAATGATCCTAATATTACTGACTTAATTTTTTGATATATTAAGTGTTGTTGGTTACTCTATTTTCGAAATTTTTTATAAAAATAATTTGATTTGCTACACTAGTAGAAATGTCATCTTCAGAATGTTCAATAGAATTTAAACAATGTTCAAAAACTCTTAAATCTTCATTATCCAAAGTACTAAGAACGGTTTTCAAAATTTTGCCTTCAAAATCAATTAATGCACATATTGATTGTGTTGGTAACAGAGAGGTCAAAGTTTCAGTTTCAGATTTAAATGCAATAAAGCTATCTTTCAATTGGAGTACCATAAAATTAAAATTTATATCAAAGGAGGTGTTTATAGAGAAATGTCTCAAGTCCATTACACTCTTCTTTCAGAGCAAGCAAATCAAAATTGAGAACTACAGAGTAAAAATGGTTGTAAAACAAGAGGTCATCTTCTCTGTCGAAAACAATGCCAGAGTCCAGAGGAGTAATGGTGACTGTCGATGAAAGAACACTACTTTTAATCAGGAACACGAAGAATAATAACATGGTGACAATGTCTTTCACAACAGGACAGGAGAACAACACTAAAACAAACAAAACGATACCCTACATGGTAGATTTAAAGAATGATAAATATCTCAACGACATCAATGTCGAAAGACCCATAAGGGTCCCAAAATGTGGAAGGACAAAGAACTAAAATACTACTATAACCCAAATCACCAAGAAAGGCAAGAAAATATCTCCCAGAAATTAGTTAACCATAAGAAGGTTTCCCAAAAAAAAAATATTGACTACACACCCAAAATACACCAAGAATATTTAACCCAAATAACCAATATCAAACTAGAATAATTAAATGAACTCATATTCACCAAGAGGAAATAATACATATATATATATATAGCCCAACTAACTTGTGTTTGAACTAGCACAATTTCAATTTAAAAAATAAAATTTATTTAGCATAAAATGAATTTAACCTAGTGCAGCAGTTTTTTTGGTGTGCACACACGAATGAATAGACCTAAATACTAATAGAAGTAGGTGATCAGACCACTGTACCAAAGTCGAGGTCGTAAAAATTAAGACAATGCTGGTAGCTATCCAGCGAACAACAAAAATGCACAATGCACAGTTAGAATTTGCAGCTCCTAAACTGTGGAGAAAATTAAGAAGAATAATACCTTTTCAGGTGGGAGACATGGGCTCTAGTTATGTAATGACCCGTCTCAGGGTCAGCGAGACTAGCTGTCACAGGTGTAAGAAAATGCTGGATCTGATAGGGACCAGACCAACTGTAACAAAGTTTAGCCATTTTCTTATCAACAGCGTTGCTGATGAGATGGGCCTTGCAAAGGACAACGTCGCCTTCTTTAAACGGGTTGTCAACACTGTGTTTGTCATATTTGGCTCTGCTTTTGACATGAGCTTGTTTTAAATTCCTAAGGGCTGCTGTCCAAACTTGTCGGATGTTCCTAGGATCATCTGGCAACAAATCATTTAAACTCCATAAGTTTGACAAAGAATTATGTGGAGCATAAGTAAAAACAAGTTTGAAAGAACTAGTTTTATGTGATTCATGATTGGCATAATTGAAAGCCATTTGAAGCCAAGAAAGATTACTGTCCCAACTACTTTGATCTGTCGCATGAAAAGTAATGAGAGCTGAACGGAGGTTTCGGTTGAAACGTTCCGCATGCGAGGGTGGTGGGTAGTAAGGAGACAGGGTGATATGACGAATGCCATAAGAAAAACACATGTTCTGAAAAATCCTTGAGGTGAGTTGTGAACCATTGTCAGAGACAATAGAAGAAGGAACGCCAAAATTTTAAAATTTTTGTTTTTGAATAGCACATACAGTGGAAATGGAAACAGCTTTTCTCAAAGGTATAAGCCAAACAAATTTAAACACATCCACACAGACTAATAATGTATTGTTACCCTTTTTACTTCTTGGGAAGGGACCAACAAAATCAATGAAAAGTTTTTCCATAAGCTTTTTTACAACATCACGCTAGAAATCCTAAATGTGTGTTCTGAGCAGGTTTTCTTAATACACATAATTTTTCAATGTTTTACTCTATCTGCAATTTCAGCATTCATTCCTTTCCATATAAAATGTTGTCGAATAGCCTGAGTGGTTTTGTGAATACCCCTAAAGGTGAAGAATGAAAATAATCAAATACCATAGGTTTCATGTGAGTAGGTAGCACAGCACGTTTATGATTTTCACGGGATTTACAACTTAGAATCCCTTTGGACAAAAAATAAGGTTTTTGTTCTATTCCATATTTTAACTTTAAAGTAATCTGATTTAACTCGTCATCCATTTCTTTATGCTCTTGTAAATTAGTGAATGCCAATGGAAAATCAGAAAGTAAATAGCAATTTGGAAGAATTTCAGGTTCATCAGAAAGTTTTGAATTATCAAACATGCGTGACGGTGAGCCGAACTCTTACGGAGACGACTCTAGAGGCTGAAGGCCTATATTACCATTTAACTAAATACAGACACTCACGTGACAAGTCCAACATTCGGGGCAAGTTCCCACCAGTTCAAATAACCAATGCTTATAGCGAATTAATGAAAAGGTTCCTCTCAAGCAAAGAAAACACGCAGGTAACGTCAATAACCTGCATTTAATGCCCACTTTTCCCAGAAAACACAGTCGCCACTCGGGCCATTACAAAAACTGAACAATTATTGACATTCACTTCTTCACAAGGTAACACAGGTCTCGTTGACATTACACTTGTTAAAAATTTATTACAACTCTGTGCACTTTACCATTTTGTTCCCCCACCATTCAATCCAATCACACCACACTCCCGAATAAATGCTTCGTGAATGACGTGTCAAAAGGTCACTTATTCAGACGTTTTAAGAAAACTATTGCTTTTATCCATGTTTTGGACAACACGGCGCTATGAACTATGCTTCGTCGGAATCCGACAGTAAATATAAAAAAAAGCCTCCAACCAGGCATGAACTTCTCCCGCTCCTTCTCAATATTAAGGAAGCAGGACGATAATCGCGGCTAGATGAACGTGCCTCAAGCTAAGGCGGACGGGAAAACTCACCAAAGAACTCCACTGATAGTCGTGGGAAGCCACTCACTCACAGAACAGCAAGACAGGCGATCCTTAAACCAGAAGTTTCACAGGCCACTTAGGCCGCGACTTGCAACACTCCCGCATGCCTGTGACGACTCATGGTCTCCGTCAAATACCACGGTACAATAGGACCACACTCTGGCCTCTCTAGCTCTCGATGTTTACACATACACGTCTGACCTAAGAGTGAGCGCCCTCCGCACGCATCGTGAGTCAGTTGCTCGCTTCCTTCGCGCCCCTACCGCCGGCAGACGAAACTGGGCCTCCCTCATCCCTTCAGGCCCAGCCCTCCATGGCCAGTGGAGAAGTCGGACTGGCGGGAAAGGGGAAGACATAGCGCTGTTAACCGGGGCAACCCTTCTCGCTAAACAGCCTACCAGACCAGGCAAACAAGAGAGGAAGAAAGGGAAGGCAGACTCTCAAACAAAACCACAAAACTCAGAACTCCCTAAAAACTAATAAAAACGTAAGAAAAGAATCTAAAACCCACCCCAAAACCCTAGGAGCCCGCTCAACAGAGTGTCAGCAACTACATTTTGAGATCCTCTAATGTGCTGCAGTCTAAATTTTAATGAAATTCTGACTACCCAGCGGCCAATTTTTCCTAACAGGCATGTGTGAGCCAAAAGCCACAACAAAGCTTGATCGTCTGTTTCAACAAGAAATTCATTATGTTCCAGGTACTGCCGAAATTTTTCAGTGCCTAATACTACAGCCAAACCTCTAATTCATAAATATTTGAAGCTTTTCTTTCTTGGGGTGTGAGTATTCATGAAGCAAAAGCAATAGGCTGCTGCACACCTTCAAATTCTTGAGCTAAGACTGCTCCTAAGGCCAAACTAGAAGCACCTGTTTGTAAAATAAATTCTTTAGAAAAATCAGGCATGCGCAAAACAGGAGGATGAATTATATCACTTTTAAAAATGTTGAATGCCTGCTGTTGTTCTTCACCCCACTCAGATTTTACAGATTTTTTACGCAAACGGTTCAGAGGTTCTGCCTTTTCAGCTAGGTTAGATACAAATTTACCAAAGAACTGAACCATGCCTATGAAATGAGCAATTCCTTAGCATCATGGGGAGGAGGAAAATCTCTAATAGCACGAGTACGGTCAGGAACAATAGAAATACCATTTGAAGAAATTTTATGACCAAGAAAGGAATTTTCTTGTATAGCAAAACAAACGTTATTAGTATTAACAGTAAGACCTGCCTTTTCTAGGCGTAATAAAACTTCTTTAAGCTGCTCCACATGCTGTTCAAAAGATTCAGAATATATCACAAGGTCATCAAGATAGTTATACACATATTTAAATTTAATGTCATGAAATTTTCTATCCAAAAGACAAGTAAGTACCGGAGCACCAGTAGCCAAACCAAAAGGTACATTAGTAAACTGGTAAAGGTTCCATGAAACACAAAAGCTGGTAATAGGCTTAGACTGTTCTGATAGAAGAATTTGATGATAAGCTGCATTAAGATCAATAGTAATAAAATACTTTGCCTTTCCAAACCAATTAAATGCAGAATGCAAGTAAGGAAGAGGAACAGATTCAATTTCGATCTTTTGATTAACTTTGCGAAAATCAACCACCATACAGTGTTTTCCATTAGGTTTAGGCACTAAAAAGCCTGGACTGACGTATTGTGATGTGGATTGTTCAATTACACCTTTATCTAACAATTCCTGAATTTGATTTCTCAAAATTTCCATTTTAGGGGGTGCTAGTTTATATGGATGGCTCTTAAGATATTCCTTATCAATTAGTTTGTTATCATACTCTAATAAATCAGTTAGTCCTAATGTAGAAGTGAAAACGTTAGGAAACAGTTCACGTAAGGTTTTAATCGCTGACCGTTGTGACTTGTCCAAATGTGCAAAAGGATCAACAATTACTTTTGAATGAGCCTTTATTTCAGATAAAATGTCTTGATTCTGTTTACAATCTGAAAAAAAAAAAAATAATAATTGTTGTTGGGAGAAAAAAAATATATTCTGGTCTTGAATATCTAGTACAAGTCCGGTGGATTTCATAAAGTCAGCACCTAATATAAATTTCTAATCCAAGATTTTTGGAAACAAGACATTTATGCTTCCATGTAAAATGTCCAATTTTTATCTTAAATGTAACACAACAAGAAATAGGTAAAGCTTCTCTGGATGCTATGTAACACTGAATATCACAAGTTTCAACAGATTTTATCAGCTTTAATTGCCTTAAATTTCAAAAAGTTTTTCAGAAATAATAGAACGCGCTGCTCCAGAGTCAACAAGAGCATTAACAGTTGATCGTCCTAAAATAACATCAACACGAGGGGTTGGAAATTTTTTAATACCCTTAACATTTGGAAAATTTACATGATGTATGCTCAAATGTTTATTCTTGTCACCATATTTATGAGAACTGAAAAGATATAGAAAATGATGGCAAAGATTCACAAACTTTAGTATGTGAGCATTATATTGAGAATTGGCAGGACTGCCATGATTACAGGGAAGATCGCTCACATTTCTTCCCCACTGCCCTTGTTCTTTGCGTTTAACTTGAAACAATTGGAAATAACATGACCCAGTTTCTTGCAATAGTTACAAGTGATAATAGGTTTTTGTTCAAAGCTAGCTCGAGGAGATTTGGTAGGTATTTGCAATTTGGCAGAAGGATTTTCAGCCACATGGCTGAGGTTAGGGTCACTTGGTGCCCTTTTTTTATTGTCTTTAAATGTTTGGTACATTTGTATTGGTGAACTATATTTTCACGTTTCTGGTCAGCATACCAAATGTTTTGAAAATGTATGCACGCCATGTCTAATTCTGCAAAAGAAGTGGGTTTAGAAACAAAAACTAAACAAGAGCGTTCCTTAGGTGCTAATCCTTTCAGAATAATGTTGACGATTACATTTCAGGTAACGTCAACTGCAAAACAATAGCAGCCTCTCTAATGCTACTTGCAAAGACAGACAGAGACTCGTTAGGTTCCTCTAGACGGTTGAACATTTTAAGTTGCAGTTGTGTAAGAAGTCTAGCAGGAAAAAAAAATTAGAATATCAGAATGGTACGCATGAAAAGAAAAATGTTGAGAAATGGCTAATCTAGTTCTTTCACTGAAAGGACCTTGAGTAAATGGCTAAATTAATTCTAAAAGCTGTGCTTCTGGCACAGTTTTCCTTCGTTGAAGTTTCACAATATTCTTTAAATATTCTAAAAATATTGGCACGTGCAAACCATCATTTGCTGGGAAATCACGCATCATTTGTTCAAGGGGGTGAGTAATTTTTCCAAAGACCGGTGAAACAAGGTTAGGTGTAGTTGGAAAGACAGAAGTGGACATGTGTAGATAAGTCCCATAAACAACATTAGTATGTGGTGAAGGTGAAGTAAACGAAGGTAGAGCCTAGTGTGACAGTGAAACAGGTACACAGAGAGGTGTGGTGGCTCCAGAAGGGTTACCACCTAGGTTGAACTGTGTAGGTTGAGAAAGTTGGTTGGTACCAGTTGGTGCACTGACCTCAAGGTTAGCAAGTTGGTAGGAAAGAATTGAAGTCTGGGAAGTTTCTCTTGTAGAGGTATAAGGAGATAAATATTGAGCCTCGAGTTTACCGAGGGCCTCAAACATTTCTTGAATTTGAATTTTAATATTTTCCAGGGATTGAACCTGGGATTTAGTAAGTTTTGCAGAAAACTTACACAAAAGGTTTTGTGCATGCCTATTTAGGTGGGCTAACCTACTTTTAAGTCTGGGGTACAAGGAGAACTTGGATCATCCTCCAGGTTATCAAAAATCTCTTGTAAAATTATGACTTTAGAAACACAGTTTTTGTATTCCTCGTCTACATCAATAGACTGTAATAAATGTTTTAAATCAATGGGTTTCTCAATCAATAAAGCTGCACGCAAGGTGCTTCTATAAGAAGCAGCAGTATTTTCAGGTGCCTGTGTACCTCTGATGGTACACTCATATTGGCAGTCATCTTTTCGCAGAAATTCAGGTACTATAGTTGCCATAGTTAGGTAACAAAAGACAAAAACAGAGAAAAATTGTGTGCCAACAAAAGAAAAAACAAAAACACACACACAATAACGTAAACCCTAAATTAACCCTAGCGCAGATTGAAAGTGTGCCGCTGAGTGAACGACACCCATGTACCAAATTCCCAAAGTAAATAGGGAAGCAACATGCAACAGCATGCACAAAATGAAACACAAAACAACCACAAGCATCTGCTACCATTCTGTACTGTATAATTGAATCCCCCAAAACTTTACCAACCAACTTAGGAGGTCCAGGAAGGGTAAACCAATAGGGTAAACCGGTCAAGACAGCTCCTAGGCCAGCAAAGTAAAGAAAGGGGAAAACAGCACTAATGTGGACACAAGTTGTTGATTGGTGCTCTTTATTAGAGGTCAGAGAAAGGGCCGAGCCTCCTTTCCCCAGCACTTCACATGAAAAATTATTAATTTAAGAGACAATACAAAAATTAATTTTAACTAAGGAGCATGAGAGCCTTTGAATATTAAAATTTATGAAAACAGTTAGGTCTAGTAAATAAAATTATAACAAGAATTCAGAGAAAATATTTTTGAATACCTTAATTAGTTGATTAGAACAATAATAAAATCTTTGCACAATGAGTATTTGGTGTTTGTAAATTAATTAATATATTAACAAATCAAGAAAAGCATGTATGGCTTAAGAATATCTTAATAAATGAATTAAACAAGGGGATGCCCCAAAAAATTAATAATGAACTTACATTTTAATTTTACATATTTTAACAAATTTTTAATTTTCGTGGTTCAATTA
>PNEQ01005328.1:0-10451 GCA_003012365.1 Medauroidea extradentata
CGACTGGTAGACAATTTAGAAGGGTATGTGCAGTATAGCAGTACATTTGAATCAGAAGTGTAATCGTCATAACGTTTTAATTTGTCAAGGCTGTGCAGAGAATAATAATTGTAAATAAAACGTCCTATTTATACTTGACGTACTTTTCTTGACAGTTATATCATAGCCGTCGTTATATCCATTCGTATCCAGGGTACAACGACAATTTGGCAACCTTCACGTACAATTTCAGACCTCCCTTAACATTTCATACGCTTTCGTCCCCCATCTATCTCTTAAAACAAAAACGTTATACACATCTAATTTTTACGCTGCAACGTTTACGGAATTTCGCGCCATCGTTTAGTAAATACTTTATTACCCAACAATCATGTAAATGTTTTCTATAGAATAACTAGGCTGTGATGGCCGTGATGAACTTGTGCGCCAATCCTACAAATATAAAACCGTTTGAATGAGTGGTTTCAGAGAAATAGTCGCGCATTTGGACTCTGTCGTCTGATGCACTACCGTGTGGCGTGAACTCATGTTCGCCATAGTACATGCCACCTCCCCTCCGGCCAGTCTAGCTACTACTAGCGCCACGCTTCTTCCCCTCACGGGAGGACAAGTTGTCGTGGCCGAGTAGTACACATATGTATATATATATATATATATATATATATATATATATATATATATATATATATATATATATATATATATATATGTGTGTGTGTGTGTGTGTGTGTGTGTATTTCCACTACAGTTAAACTAGGTGCGGTTCTACATCACAGTATTCTTGTCTCTTGTTTTTATTTTCCGATGGCATAGTGCAGCGAAAGCGAATGTTCACAATCCTTTTTTTTTACAAATAAAAATTTATGTGAAATTTTTTTTCAAATTCTAAATGCGTTAATTTTATTGAAAAGAAATGCCATAACAATAATTTTAATTCCCGGACTAGTGATTTTTTAAAAAGGAATTTAATTCCTCTTATTTACATTTCAGGGCAAAAATAAATATTTAGAAATCAATTGAAGAAAATTTGCTGTAGTTAAACTAGTGCCTATAAGAGCCACGTTATTCCAGGTCACGTGAGCTCATCGGTGTTTGAACCTGGTAGTTAACTGCGCAACTGGCATGCGTTCTGCACGGCAGTTTTCCTGGTCGGCCTCGGGGTACATTCCTCTCTTCTTGGCACTCCGGAGACGCTATCTTAACCGGGCCGACGCAAACAACCGCCTTTTAAATAAAACACTATTTACATGTTCTGTACGACCTTCGTCGAGGACGAAACTCGATCTGGGTTTGACGGAACTAGCCTTATGAATGCGCTCAAATGTTGAAGAACTTTATCAAGTGACAGAGTTCCCCTGAAAAAAATTACTTTTAAGGGCCTCGCCTACCACGCTCTTAAAATGCGTTGCAACATGTTCGTAAACACGTTTGTTTACAAAACTACTCAATCTATGCCCATTGTTGTGTCTATCTACAAAAATGAAACACTTCAAACGATGACGCTTAGATGTTTCAAAGCATCATGATGATTAGAAAAATAATATTTTAATCCGTTATATATGAAAAAAATAACTCTCACGAGATTCGTGTGAAGCTACTCTAGAAGCATGCAATGAACTTTGCTTAAAACAGTCCACCAATAAAACGATGGGGTCATCACTGACAGTTCAAGTCAGTCGAGTGATCTACGATACCATTGCATGACGTGTCAGTATCTTGCGGTAGAGGCGATACAGCGCCAGATGAGCCGGTCAACATCGCCCTTGGCGCCGTGCCTTCACTCACACAAACAATCTGCCTGTAGGCGGGCGACTTACGAGGGCGTAGTACATAATTCTACGCTAAAAGCATTAATCTATAACTGTACGCTTCTTGAAGCCAATTTGCGAAAGTTAAACACTAGCAATCATAGACAATAGTTTTAGCCAATGTTTTAAACGAAATTGTTTCCAGTGTTACGAACTCCTGAGGCACAATATTTGACTCCAGAACCTCGTGCATTTAACTGCGGCGCAAGAGATCATGCGTAACGAATTAGTAATTCTGGAAAAATATTTACTCATATAGTTTGGCAAATACCATTATCTAGGATTGTCATTAAATATTTTATCCATACTGGCTTCGAAAAAAGCGTAGAAGTTAATTTATCTTTTGAGCGTTTATTTATCTACCCCGAACTCTTAAAAAAGGAATTTCAAGAACGCCCGACACATTAAAGCGATCCCTTATAAAGTAAGAAAATAATAGTTAATAGTTTAGAATAATTGTAGACCCTTAAATGCGTCGAGGGTACTGCTAAATAAACTAAATTAGTAAGCTTGAATCCGAAATGAACGATATTAAAACTTACGTATATTGTCTGAAGATATGTAAAATATCTTAAATTAGGCTACATTCGAATTCATGTTTGTATTAATACGTAATTTTTTAGATTTTGTATTGTTGCTTTGTATACGTGGCTGTCCCCTTACGCACTTAAGTGTCAACAATAAATTTAAACTATATACTTTTTTCACTTTTTAAGACATCGTTTTATGTGTCAGGGTTTCTTAAATTTTCAATTTCAGTGCAATGTAGCGTTTTAAATTTTGATACTTCTACAATTATCACAAATATTAATAATAATAAAATAATACTTTCTTATATTTTGTGTAGTTTGAAATTTATTGAAGTAATTGTTTTCGTACAAAGCAGTATTAAATTAGACCCATCCGCTTGGGGCTTAGACAGGCAGACAGACATAGTCGTCAAACTTACGACAACCCTTCTTTTTGCTTCACCTATTCACACCATAACTAGAGACACTGGTAAATCGCTGGTAAAGTTGATTGTTTGCTAGGCTCCAACATGCTATGTATAACACACAAGGTTTTGCACCTATATTGGCTATAGTTTATATGTGTCCCTCTTCAACAGACCCAATTATAACTGTACATATTGAACATAGAACGTGTGTGATTTGCCAGAAAACTGTTCACACGTGTCACGAATGAAATACTAAAGTTTATTGGAGACTATGTTAAATATTTTCGCGATTTTCCAGTGTTTGGTTGAGAGTCTCGTTTCGACCATGGAATACAGTTGAATGAACGTTCAACATACAGTTACAAACAGTACTTCTTGAATATACTGTTAAACATGTGTGATACTACCGGTTCATTTACGTTAGCCACTGAGCCGTATTTCAGAATTCTTTAGTAAATAATCTTTGCCAACAAAATAGTCTTCTCCGTCGGACTTATTCTTTGCCGTTGTGTATTGCTACCCAGAGATGTGAAAGTTGCCTCATGTTTTGAGGTGTTATTAGCAATTACAGCCTCTTGCTTCTTCTACGAATTACGGACGCGCCAATAGTACCCAGCTACGTTGACGAAGTGCTGCAGCCTATGTCACTATAGTTTAGTCATAGATAAAGTGACAAGACAAAGGTGCGGAAAACTCAGAGTTTTCGAAGAAGCCGTTTCTTTCTATGACACTGTAAGCTATCACCGTATAATTTTATTTTGGTTAAGTATGCAGCAGTGTCCAACCAATGTGCTAATATTTCTAGTTAAACGATAAGATTGGTATTTTCAGTTTAGATAATTAGTTTTTTTATATATTTTGAATGGCCCCAAGGACAAGTTTCTAGCAGTCGCGCAGTGTAAAAAAATGTTCATGACTATTTGAAGTGTGATTTTTTATGGATACAGATCTTTGCGAAAGAGTTAAACAGTCGCAGGTAAAAAAAAAAAAAAAAAAAGGACGAGTGTGAAGCTTAACAACACAATTTATTGGGCCAGACAAGAACTTATTTTAAAGAGACAATATGTTTGTAATTTTCAGTTGGTGTAGTAAACTGACGTAGGTTCTAAGAAATATAATAATTCCTATTTGACTCAAAAATAAGTTTCTGTAACCATTCCCTTATCAAGAGAAGCGTTGTATGCAAGCCAAGGAGTTTTTATTTTTTATGGTAGGCCAGTCGAGAATTGATCTTCTGGCTTCGAAGGAGGATGAATTTTATTTTGGTGAGGGTTGAAGGAAAAAAAAAAAAAAAAAAGGGGGAGAGGGACATAGGAACTGGCTGGACTCGGCTATTTGTTTGCATACTCGGAATGGATGTCATGATGCACGTGTGTGTGTGTGTGGACGTATTTTGCGGCAGTATAAATGTAAATGTTCTATTCGCGGACTGCGCGCATGTATTCTCGGCACTGCTGGTCGAGGAATAGCTCGCAGAGTCATGCACTGGCTACTTCTCGTGGGCGACGCATGTTTAGTTAACCACTCAACCGTAAACTACGTCGTGGCGATTTGTCAGGAGTCGCTGGCAAGGTCACTTTACCCTTCCTTTATAACCCTTTCCTTACAAACTTGTCTCTTTGTTTGTCATGTAACAATGAGTTTCTGTACTACTGTGAACATGTCATTGCAAAGTCCTGTCGTCCCAGAAACCTTAGAATGAGACAAACAAATAACAAACAAACGAAAAATGTAAAAAAATTAGAAAACAAGCCTAGTTCGGCTGCAGTCAACACATCCATAAACAAAAACAACAACACATGAAATATCCTTATACGGAATTAGCCAACAACAAATTAAGGAAAATTAACTTAACACCCAAAATTAAAAGTCAAAATACAAAGGAAAATAATCTCAGGTCGCCATAATAAATACAGCATTTTACAGATAATTTTGTTTTGTATTCCGACTTTTATTTTTGGATGTTTATTTTATTTTCCTTTATTTGTTATGTTGACCAATGCCTTAAGGGAATTTTCATGTCCTGTTGTTTTGGTTAATGGATGTGCTGACTACATCCATACTAGGCATGTTTTCTTATTTATTTAGTTTTTTGCTTGTTAGTTTTTCTTAGTTTCATTCTAAGATTTCTAGGACGACATAATATTGCAATGACGTATGTCCACAGTAGTATAGTACATTATTCTGTTCCATAGAAAGAAACACTCAAACACATTAGTAATAATGAGCAAGTGACTTGAAGCTTTAAAATAGCTGAGAACATGTTTGTTCGGTACATATGTTTCAATTGGTTTTTAATGTAACTTACCGATCAGCTAGATTCTTAAAACTGTAAATATAGTTCAGTAACGGATGACAATGCAATGAAAGATGGAAACACTGTGGAAATTAAAATTTTTAATATACCACGTTTTTAAAACATATGTATTCTACACACAGAAGACTAAAAAGCAGACAGTTATTTTAAACGAACTTTTACGATTCAAAACAAAAAAGTTGTGTGACGCTGCAATAGGTAAAAAACTAATGCACGAATATAGTTTACCTAAGTCACCAACGGTAATTTTATTGCCCTGCAAATGAAAATGAACAGTTCTATGAGTTTTATCAACGACGACTATTCTCTTCACTTCTTACTATTATTATCTAGTGCATGCGCCCCACTCTAAAATTTTGAATTTTTTTGTAAATTTTTTTTTAAGTACAGAAATATTTTGTCGGAGGTTTTTATATACTGTACGTATAGAATGAGCCAGTGACACGTGTTTTCATTGTGAATGTTTTTCATTTCATTGTGTTCATTGGTTTTTGCTGATTAAAAGAACGAATAACATACAATTTTTTTAATTGGAAATTCCTTTATAGGAATACTAGCTATAATTTTTGTGAGAGTAAAATTTACTCCCAAATAACGTATACTACATACAAACATAAAGTTACAGTTTTTCCCTATTTAAAGGGGAGTTGGCTACCGTGTTTGTGGCCACAGGCTTTAAATGTGGAATCATACTTAAAATTATTTTATTCTCAATGAATCAATATAAAATTGAAGGTACTATTTGAAACAAACGTTATTCTATAATGAATGTATTAAAGAATAGCACCCACTCTTTGAAGCAAACAGTATTATACAATGAGTGTACTACAGAATATTTCCACATGAGTCTGCATTTTATTTTATTAACAACTATAAGACATTTCGGTCTGATTAAAAAAATAATTTTACGAAAATATTAGAAGATCAAGTTTTCTTTTTAAAAACTTTCCATCGCAATATTCATTCACAAGTTTAGCGTGGAATCCATTTTGTTTGAAATAGCTTTCTCTAAAATGTGTCCACTGAGAAATTCTCAAGTACGTATTTATTCTCTTTCTTTAAATTTTGTAAAGGTCAGACCTCTCGCCTCCCACCAAGGCGATCCGGGTTCCGGCAGGGTCGGTCCCCGGATTTTCGCATGTGGGAATCGTGCCGGATGATGCCGCTGGTCGGCGGGTTTTCTCGGGGATCTCCCGTTTCTCCCGCTCTTTCATTCCGGTGCTGCTCCATACTCACATCACGTCATCCTTCACCAGCGCTAAAGACCTCGATGTGAAGCGCTGACCAAAATCTCTCACACACTTTACATTTTGTATCTTATGCTAAATAACGAAGTAGCGCGCGTGTGAAATGGATGGAGTCACGGTTTTGTGGTTAGCATTTTTTTGTATCGTTTAAGCCTTATGTGCACGTCTTCAAATCTGCTATATGGTCATTGATTAGATTTTTAAATTCTCGCTTGTCTAAGGGTTATACTGGCAAACCACAGACATATTATCACAGCAACCTTTATTCTGGTTGGTGCAGTCAAATGACATATGTGTCTGAACAGAGACGTGTTGGCAACGACCATGGATCAGAGCTGTCGATGTGTACGTAAGGTGGTGAAACTTAATCGTGCAAAAACTTTCCGCGACAAGCCTTGGAAAACTAATGGCATACATCTGCTTTATTCACTGTAAATATTAATTAGTGAATATTGCTGATTTACGCTGATGGATGGAGCAGTTTCAACAATATGAATTAGTGAAAATTGTCACTGTTTAATTAGTGAATATTCATTGATTTTCTTTAAGAGTTCCAACATCTCACAATTGATCAGTGAATATTCACCGTTATTTTTCAGTTGTTTTCGAAGAACAGTTTGCCCTTATTGAATCAGTGAAAAATCTGTGGACATTCACTAATTAACTTGAGGAATGTTGACACTCTTTATCGGATTCTTTGAATAGTCACCGATTTCACAGCGATTTCTCACTGATTCAATTTCTTGGAACTGTTTCATCCATCGGCGTGAATCAGTGAATATTCACTAATTCAGATTTACGGTGTTCATGCACCCAAATATTTGGCGCAAACTTTAAATTTTTCGCCGAAGCAGGTTGCGGAAAATCACAAGATGCATTTTTATTGGCTAGCCTTAATTTTGTAATTCCTTTCCGGTGTTATCGACCTGCAAGTGAATCGGGCTAGGCAGCTGTGGAAAGGGTCGTTTCATCACGACGTATTTATATATTTGGAGGTTACTAGAACGATCGTTCTTCGCACTCGTACCTTCGAATTTTCCGTTAAAAGACCAAAAACCAACATCCCCGCTTGGAACTTCCGTTACTATAAATAAATAGCATTTCAAAGTTATAATAACTAAGATATAACCACAGAAGCCTTTGAAGTGAGCGTAAAATTTATCACCGCGTTAATGCGATCAGCTGGCATTTCATTCCATATGTAAACAAATACGGTACTTATATTTATACATATTTTTCTCCGTATTTGTGCGAAAGCGACTACATTAGCTATGAAGGTAGGTTAAGTGTCTCAAAATTCAGCTGGGTGTATTAAGGGACCTGCCTTCCATGCCTGCAGCCCCACGATGATTAAAATTGTTCCGGTTGTTGCCGCTTGTCAGCAGACACGACCCAACCATAACAGATTGAATATGTACGCTAAAAGTTCAAAACGTCAAAGAAAGACGTACGAAACAAATACTATACATGAATAGTAAAATATATCTTATTCATTTGGTGTTGCCATCGTATTTACTGAAGTATTCAAGGAATACTGGATAATTTTTAATTACCGCCGTATTAAAAAACCTGTTTTGCTTGCACGTGTTTGTTCAAAACCTTGTGATCAATCAAACTGGTTTCCGTAATAGAGAATACCTATCTAACTCCAGCAGGTTATTTTTTTATAAACGTTAATTTACTCGAGGCGCAATGCAATGAACTTGCCAACAGGAACTTTGCGTTGCCATGTAATCCTTGTTAGACTCTCTGTGTATACCTTCTAATTAATATTAAAACTATGAAAATACTGTATCTCCGTTTGGTGCATTAATAAAGTCACTAAATTTTAGCGAAAAGAATTTTTACACAAACTTGTTTCAATGACTTTCATGAAGCAGAGCTGCAGGTGTGCACGTGAGACACTGAAACAAAGTGGGGCCAAAATCTTTTCGCGACAAAATCGTGGCCTTAACTATATAGTTTGGCAAATGTGTAAACTTTCTAACAGAGAATAAATATATATCTAATTTACTCTATAGAAGATATTTTCTTAAAACATCAGAATGTCTGATTAAAAATTTCTCTGAAGAGACATACTTTTTTTTATACCAGTGTAGTGATAGCAATGAAAAGGGCAACAGGATCTCATTTCCAGGAAAATAATACGTAACAACAAAAGCCTTGCCTAACCGTATAAACAATCAACGGTGCAGTCGTCTGTGGAAGACACAGAGGTGTCTAAATGATTGATACACGCGCATCGCTACAGGCGATAATTAGGACGCTGCAAATAGCTGCGTCAATTCAATTTGTCTGCGGATTACATAATTTGCGAGACTCCGCCCGCTCTCGATTTAAACAGTTACGACGCGGGGAAAACTGTTAAGTTATTTTCGCACGGCGACAAAATTTACAAGCGCCGGATTCACTAGAAATAACTGAGCTCTCGTCAGAATGCAACATTTATTTTGGCTTCTGTTACGCAAACAAGAGTTATATTCTGACCAACGCATAAAAGCAAACTGTACAGGAAGGAATCTGACTCGATATTTATTGTTGTTTGTTTTTACAAACGGTGACATACTAAGAACCACTAGGCATAAACCAAATAAGTATTAATCGAAATTCGTAACGTTCGTATGCCTAATTTGCTGCATATTAAGGCCATGCCTGGTAGTTTTGCAGTGATTTCGAAAATAATTTTTCCAAAATGAACTAATATCTCTATCACAAAATCGCTACATTGTTTTGTCACTAATATATCAAAGTTTCTATCTGAATTTTTCCGTTGCAATGAACACAATGGATTTTCAGATTCTTGTACCCAAAGTATCACATATTTTAGCATGAAAATGAGCCAAAATGGCACAAAATATTTTTTTTTTTTACTGGCAAACGACTCATTTTTTTTAAAGCCTACGTATAATTGTGCATAGTATGACTTCACACGCTCTCAATTTTTTTCAACCCATTTGGTTGTAAACTTTTTGAGTTTTTTGCACCAACGTGAAAAAAACTACCGGGCATGGCCTTAAGAGGAGTCATAAACGGTTTCGTGGAAACAGCGGAGCGATAAAAGCCGAAGTACCACGCTCGAAAGGAACCACATCGCATCTGTTTAAAGCGCGTAAAACTGATGTGCCAGGTTTCCCTTGTAGTCTTTTCCTTATGTGACTATATGCGATCTTCTTAAAATTTTGTTCTTATATAGCATGAAGTAAAAGCCTACTCATGCCTCGCGCTTTGCACTTTACGTTTCAAGTGATATTTTTCGGAGTTACAGCAGTCTTATAAAGCCGTTTTTAGACAATTTGAGTTGTCCGAAAATCATGTTTCTAGCAAGCGAGCTGAGTTTTTAAATACATAGAAGCATAGTTTCAAGCGTGTAATTTTCGTACATAAACGTAATATGGATTAGTTAGAACATTTGAATGAATAAATTCTAATGCTTTACATCATTAAATTTCTCATCAAATATGGTACACTTTTTTCTGGAATGAACGGTGAAAATGTATGATTTCGTGGATTCATCTGGCTGCTGCCTGAATTGTTCAGTATAATACAGTACTGGGCACAATCTATCATACAATGGCTTGTAACTGTACAATGGTATAGAACGTGGAATTCCCCATGAATTATTACTTTGTTTTCTTACAATAGTAGTGCAGCAGTCAAAGTGTCGAAACAATCGTTGTCCATTCACACAAATTGGAGTAGATTTCATCCTTGGCGTTCAACCTGACATAGAAAAATTCACGAAAGTTATGAACCTTTTGTCCTTTAATTATGCAGGAGCACAGTTTACAGACATTCAATACAAGCTCAAATTGATCGCCAGTTATGTCGAACCCTGAATTGCCATGCCTAAGAAAGTGAAAATTTCGCGTTATTTCTGCTAGCAGGCTAGAATTCATATATATATATATATATATATATATATATATATATATATATATATATATATATATATATATATATATCTGCTGCCGGGGAAAAAGCAGACAAGTCAACATTTACCCCAAACAGCCTGAAGCTGGAGGCATGTTCGGAAATTCATTGGCTTTGTTTGGGAAGAAACAGACAAGTACTTTCTAGGCTGTACGTTTTATTGTTGCCCTGTGAAAAACTAGACAAGTTGGCTTGTTTATGGTTATGTTTGA
>PNEQ01005329.1:0-10452 GCA_003012365.1 Medauroidea extradentata
ACTGTGCAGGGGTGATATGTGTTTTTTTAGTGAATGATCGATTTTAATTCAACTGAACGGGCTAGCGATGTGATTTACACTTCAGTTGGATACTTATACAAATGTCAAAGATGTAAATTTAAAATATTTCGAAATTCGACACCCAAAAGGGTGAAAAAACACAAAATTTGTTTTCCATCAACCCACGATATCTATCTAACCAGTAGCGATATTGAGGTGTTGTTCGCGTCAGAGTGATGCTTACGTAAATATTTAAAATAATATGTATGTATTTTTTTTATTTGTAAGAAACGTAATTATTAAGAATAAAACTTTGTTGGTCAATAATCATGGCAGACGATCCGAAAAGCAGGAACGAGCAGCGAGAAACAACTTATACAGGAGTTTCACTACAGTAACCTATCGAGACGTAGTGTTGTACAACCTCTATGAGCCCAGGACACAGATATATATATATATATTTTTTTTTCAATAATTTTTTTTTCATTAGTTATTTCGACGTTACGTGACGCAGTTGTTTGTCACTCAGGTCTGAATTCCGGAAGGTTGTGGGCTCGAATTCCGTTAAAAGCTGCGTGCAAACGTTCAATTCTGACACACAAAAACTACAAGGCAGATCGAAATAGTGCAATTTACATGTAGTCTTTAAAAGGGATAAAATTGCAGTTCGCTTTTCACATAGGTTCCTCTACAATATCAGCTGACATATCGTCGGTATACTGCCAAAAGTGATTAAGTCATAAATGCTATTTCGTTTAAAAACAGTAATAAATTGTAGATATTAACAAAAATGTGGTATGTTACTATACTGTGACACAACAGTACGAAACGACGAATAGACTTTAAACTTGGACAATTGTTCGTGAACAACATATACATATTCCTAGCATTTTTATAATTTTATCTCATTTTGGCATTGTCACTTTTGGCAGTATACCGACGATATATCACCTCACTAATCTCAGGTTTGGGGCACCAAATACATTTCCGCGACACTTTAAGTCTCTGAAACTTTGTAATGTCAATAATGTTAAATATTTTGACAATATATAATTGAGGGCACCGTCACCAATGGTTGTGCACAGGGTAAACAGATGTTTCTCATTCGATTAACCTCTTACCTTAGATGTCTGTAACTACCATAGAACGTCAAATTGAAAGTTTTATAAATAAGGCCCAGGCGAAGTCGCTGTTAGTGGCAGGGACAAACATAAGACTGCTTTTCGCATGGACAGCTATAGCTACTTATCCTTCTGCAGAATTAGTTCAGCTAGCCGCTTGGACATTCTAACACTTGATGACTGAAGTACCAATCTTGTGTACAAAGAGGTTTTTCAATTAAAGTAAATATTATCAGTTACGAATAATACTCGCGAGCAAAGCCGCTCTGGACTGCTAGTTAGTAGATACAATTGAAACTTAAACTAGGACCTCTGGCCTTGGAGAAAACGTCTGTTCAGAAGGAAACTTTAACTCATTACATTTCACTGGCTCAGATAAATAAAAGGTTTTGCCGAAACAGTTCAAACACTTAATCCAAGTGGCGACTCAAAAGTTCAATAAAATTTAAATAGGTAATTTGAAGTTGATCTTACAGTCTTGTAGGCGATGGTTCGAAGCTCACTCCAATTATAAATTCTATAAAACTAAACCAAAAATTGCCTCTTCTTAAGGTCGCTAGTACTCTGCCTAGCGCTCTCTCCCTTGAATTAACTAATTTAGGTTGATGGCAGATTAAATATAGGTTTCGCAGGACCTATCTGCCATGACATCTTGCATCATTCAAAGGGAGATAGAACTGCAAGAAAAATTACACTGTTGCTACAATACAATAGTTTAAAAATTGGCTGGCTGTAGGGCTTTGTTGCCTGAGAGGTTTCAAACCTCTAAACATAGAGATATGAGTAGTCAACTTATAACTGTTCCATAATTACTGCATTTACAAAATGAATTTACATGACTGTAAATACCAAAAATTATTAAACATAAAAAAATATTATACAATTATTTAGAGTAGTAGTTATCTGAAATTAATTTAAAATTCACACAATCCGTTTAAATATAAATTATCTCATTAGCATATACTATATAAATACTACAAGAAAATTATCTGTAATACCATTACAACAGTTACGGCTCATGTGGTTTCTAACGTACAGTTTCGTGATCTAAAACTAATGCCTCAGCGAGGTAGTACACGGTAATGAGTTTTTCTTTAGTTAAGTTCACGCCCAGAAAAAAGCGTAGAAGGATAGTTTAATAATTATCTTTCCAACATATGGCGCAAAGAATGTAAGCGTTGGTAATGCCCGTTCCGAAGCTTATTATATTCCTATAGGAACTGCAATGTTACAAAATACCAGCGTGGTTTGCTGCGCTGACTGTCCTCTCTGTGCAAATGGGAAAAATAAGCGTAGAGCGAGTAGAATGTTCCCCATGTGACGCTGGAACCACGTCCTTCGCTGATTATCAAACTACAGTTTAATTTCAGTTGGAATGCTTTATTAAAAAAATAATCAAAGATCTAAGGCAATCATTGTAACCGTATAGCTATGAAATAATAAAACACATATGCCTATGCATTTTACCTGTGCCACAACTATAATTAAGCTACATTTGTTTCCGAGGTTAAGAAAAACATGCAGCTCTTGACAAAAATGTTCTGCCTTTAGTTTCGCACCCACCGTGAACTTGTACTGAACGCTGAAGCTTGAATAAAACATGTATAAATTTACGCTCGTCGTCGCTACATCTCTACAGCAAACTTAATTTTGTACAATGATTCTGATAAAACAACACAGAAAAAAAGCGAGCAAAGAGCGATTTTGTCAGCTATATTTCGATATATTTTGTCGCGCAGCTCCTTATTCAAAGGTTTTCGCCCGCAGACATAAAGCTTATTTTAGGTTAAAAAAAATATAATTCCCTATAGTTCTAGAAAGATTCAGTCATTTGCAAAGTAGAAATAAGTGGCACAGTAACAAAAAAAGTCCATAAACTGTAAATGGGGACTTTATAACAAAGTGTCACGTCTTGGTATAGGCTGTTCAGGATAAACTGAGTACAGCTTACAATTTTCTGTACTATTTGAAATACAAGATCTTCCATGTAACTAAAACCTAGTGTAAATATTTCACATCTTTCAAAACTTTACTTGTATAACCCTAATAAATACATATTTTAGGGAAGTACTCAGTTTAAGAGTGCATGGTATATAATTCAGTGCTAAAAGCATTAGTTCAGAATTGTATGTTTCTCGAAGCCAATTTGCAAAAACAAATAAATAAACAGCAATCTCAGACAATAATTTTTGCCAAATTTCTGAACCGAACAATCTCAGACGTCGAAATATATGTACAACTAACTGCGGCGCAAGAGATCACGATTAACAAAGGTATCACGCTGGATAAATGTTTGCTCATAAAGTTGGCAAATATAAGAATTGCTGTTTTGTAGATGATGTATATTGACTTTCAAAAAGTTTAGAACTCAATTGAAGAATTCAACGCTTATTTATCTACCACGCTCTTTTAAATGAACTACGTATAGTAGGTCGTATCAGTTGCTCTTAGATTGTGCAGCTACTCTTATTTTTTTTTTTTTGCACCTTTGGTGGTCCTAAGTGGGCAAGGTTCTTTCCATGGCGGTCCCTGCAGTGATTGATGTATTGTAAGATTAGAACTCCTGCACGTAGCTGAAACACAAAAGCTCAAAAACGACTGTATTATATTTTGGTTTATTTCGTAAGAGCTGAATCAAAGGTGTGTGCCAATGGAGCTGTTGTACAGGTAGATCACGAAGACCTGTTTCCCCTTACATAAACCCCCAAGCTCTAACAAATAAAATGAACAGCAGCTCTTTAGAGGAGTAGTCCTGAGATATGGACCATTACTTATCCAAAGGATCAGACAGTGTACAGTAAATTCACGGCACGGCAAAGGATAGTGCACCGTTCTGTGCGTCATTTCTCGGAGCATTGCTGGTGTAACATGAGTGTAAGCTTGTGTCACAGCGTCTTGCAGCTCGTCAGTGGTATTGCAATGGTTTTGCGACTTCTGTGGCAATCTCTCTACCGACTCATTGACGGACCGACATGTTTATTTTCTCGTGGAAGTTCTGCTACTTCTTTTCTTACCGTCCACACATACTGTGGTGAAAGTTTATGTTCCCATCGCGAAAGTGTTTATTTCGGAGAAGAATCTCGTTGAAAACGCTCCCGGAATTTACACGTACTTCTGGAATTTTCTTCTCTGTTTGATTTCTCTCGTGAACCTGAGAAGTTGCAATAACTATAGACAGGAAACATTCGCGGGGTCACTGACATGTAGGCTAGCCTCCAAGAATATATATGTACTCAAGCAATCAACAGCTGTTCATTGGCTACTCGATGACACAGTGATATCACATGATCGGTTCTGCATTCAGTTGCTTCTTCATAATTGGCTCAGGACTCTCCAGGATGTGTCAAATGTATTAACAGCCAATTACGAACGTGACGCTAACGTACAGTTGCTTGAATTCTAACCTGTACTCAAACCAAAACGCGAATTTTTCAGGTCCGTAGAAATAACTATACACGCAAAATTCGCGTTATCATTTGGTTTCACTTTCCTATACATAACAGAGCATAACATGCAATTCAATTGGCCACGAACTTTTATGTGTTGTCATTTACGTGTGTTACGTCTTTACGTAGATTGGCCTCTGTACCATGCAAGCATTCTCCGCGGCAAGTCACGACAATATCGAGCCTATAGTCACTTGGAGTCTAGTCAGCTGTCAGAAAATAACGCGAATTTTGCATGTCTCTAGCAATTACACGTTCTTCAAAACTGTGATCGAACGTATCAGCCATCGTTTAGTTAATACAATCTGAAACATGTAACGAAAAACAATTCACATTAATAATTACGAAGAGGTATAGGGAATCAGTTGTTGTAGGCAGTTTACGATAAATTGATACCTTTAAATACTATTTTTAAATTTATATTTTCTTTCAGTTTGTATGTTCTCACTGCATGTAAATAAGTCAGTCCTTCACTACTATTTAAAATTATTTCGTTATAAATTAGTAATACATAAGAATTGCATGGAAAATACTCAGTGGACAGTAGCATCTCATTGCACCCACAAGGAGAAACTAATCACGATTATTGGCTGCGCAAGAGCCTCCAGTGCCCCTATTCGCCTTCATACTGCTATGTCAGTGTTTCACGAAGCAACGTAATCAACACTATCTCTTGATATAAATTGTAACTGTAGCGGAAAGTCGAACGGGAATACGAAAGAAAATCGCAGTATCAATTTCTGCTGGCGTCACTTTAAAAAAAACTGTTCGTTTGTAAGGATAATACTTGAAAACTCGGTTACCAGGAAATTATTTGTAAATCTACAAAGGTTTCTCTTATAAATAATACGACGTATACATTTGTGACATTACAAGTTATAGCCCTATATGTGTACGTGCAGTAAGGAAATATTTTATCTTAATTGTTTACTTTGTTCTGATTGTGAAAATTGATTTATTTGGAAAATAACAGTTAATCAAATATTTTACGGGCAATTATTCTGAGTAAAAAGTTACTGGACGCAATGAGAATCTAATATAGACTACATATTTTAAGATTGTTAACCGCGTGTTAACGGACAAACTCCTCTGGAGTGTAACACGTTTCTGTTTTTACATAGTTAATTATTCATTATTATTTACTTTATATAACAAATGTTAGTCCACAGAAATGTATACCCGATGGCATAAATTGTATGTTTACTATGTAGTTTCCATCAGACCTGAGCATTTGGCTGACTACAAAGTTTTCCTAAGTATTTTTTTTATTTTTACAAAAAAAACCTTGTAACTACACAAATAAATGTTTTTCCAAGGAAATTCCTTCTACTTTCCACAAATTTTCGTGAAAGTATAAAGAAACTTTTCGTAAGTTTTACAACAATATTTTAGAGTATGTCAAATGCACTAGTGCAGTCGACAGAAACAACACAAATTAGTTGCTAAAATGCGTTAGTAAAATATATTACATAATGCTAAGAATTCGATATAATTTCATGGTAATTCAAGAACGTTTTACTTAAATATAAAGTATTTTACGGGCAGTCACATTTCTCAAGGGTTCTTTCAAACTGTGCAGTTGATCGTGATCCATCTCAAAGGAATGTACGCTCATCTTCCACAACAACGGTCCACCTCAGGCGTCGAGGTCCAGGCCTAAGGTTGAAGAAGGGAGGGGGCAGGCGACCCCCCGAGGGGGGACGTACACCGCAGACACGCGACACGTGCCCTCATTTGTTTTTTCCGCGCCGCTTCCGCCCTAACGAGCCACCCTGCTGGCCGGCGGATCGTTAGCTGGCCGCAACAGGCGAATTAAGAACAGGTTATAGGCTTAATGACCGAGTTTAGCTAATGGTTACACTCGGTAATGCGGTAAAGGGAGACGGGATTTGCCGAACTGGGTAAAGGGGAAAAATTTCCCCTGTCCACACACACTGTTCGTTACCAGTCATATTTTTTGTACGTGTAATACAATATTCTTGCGTACTCTTTTCTCCGGTAATTAATTTACACGGTCTGGTACGCCTCTGCGGTTTCAAGAGTTTAATGAACTTAAATATAGTTTTAATTACAATTCACTCGTAGTAATATGTCAGCCATATCCATTTTACGCATCAAAGCTACTAAAGCCGAGTGTACCACATTTTATGCCTATCGAATGAAAGATAGTAGACTTAAGAAAGGACGTTAGTTTCTAAATAATTGTTAGAATAGTAATAGTTATACTTCACATATCACTACGATGTTATTTGTTGTCAAATGCAAAGATTAAAATAAAAGATTTCTAAGAAATTTCGTGATTCATACAGTGTTAAGGAAGCTATGTATGAAAAACGGTACTAATATTCCCTTTTCAAAATATTTCTAGTTGTAATAATTAAAATAATATCATAATAATTTGATCTGTGTTTGTAATAGACTATTAACAACATAAATGTAAGATTTTGTAGTGCTACTTCACGAAACCTGAGTTTCAGTTACAAGTACTTAAGGAGCGGCCATAGTTAATAAATTAGCGCTATTTCAGGATAATTTGTTTATGTTAATTTCTTGAAGAATAATATACCCACGGCAGTAAACCTTTTTTTAATGAAAGACAAGAGTCGTATCTTTGTTACTGCAAAGGAAGTTCTGATACTGGTATATCAACACGTTTAATGACACCCCTTGTTTCCACCCTCAGTGTGTCTTCTCAGACGAGACCACGACCAACTGTCGTTCAAAGTGTGCGTCCGTCAGCCGATGCTCAGGACTCATTTATGTAGGGACGTTCCTTAAGTATAACACGGCAAGCCATGCGAAGCTTTTTTTCATAAACGTGTCAACTATCATTGCTTTTTAATTAACTCTATATATGAATCCAATTATTATGCATCGATGTCCAATTTATCTGCCAATCTGGAGAAATTTATAGCAATATTTTCCAACAGAATTTTTAACAGTTTGTTTTGCGCAGCATTATTAAGCTCATGCGAAATTCGCGTTATTTCTTGCCACCAGGCTAGACTCCAAACGGTTATATACTCGTCCAACTTTCCCCATGGACAGACAATGCTGTGGTTTGCCGGGTAAAATGCATCTGACCCATAATTAAAAGTAGCATGTTTGAGTGACCAACCTGCTGTAAAGACACGTATCTGACATCACATAGAGACTACGGCCAGTGTAATCTCATACTGTAATCCTGTATGTATAAGACTGCTAAGTCTAGTCTGTTAACAAATAATAACGCGAATTTTGCGGGTTCCTAGTCATTATGTATTATACGTAGAATTTATACCCGGTAAGCAATTAACGGATTATAATTGAATCAACATTTAAAACATAACGGGTTCAGTAAAAAAGAAACAAAATGGCTCCAATACGTTGCGGCCAATTATCATATATCCTTCCTCATTTTTATTGGATGAGTAAGTATTCGCAAGCTTCCAGAGTCTCTACTCCTGAGACATCTGTTGCGAAAAATGTTTCGTTGACGATACTATGCTAAGCTTATTCGTTTCACAAATAACAACAACATAAAATGTTTGTAGGATGCTTGCCTCCCTCTTTCGTTAATTATCTTCTCATATTCTTTGTTCGGTCCGTTCGCTGCTGTCGAGACATCTCGTGGTTCCAGTGCCCTCTTTGACGAATTTTGAAACAAGCATAAAGACACTTTTCATATTTTCTTCTGTTGTATGCTTCCTCGACCACAGTTTTTTAGACCATTTGAGATGAACATTAATTCTGACACAAAATCTCTGCGAGCCGGGATGGATTAATGTGGCCGTAACTTAATGTCTTTAATTAAAACCTTCCGTAGAGTGTTCTTTTGTTTGCATTTTGACAAACCTCATTATTTTAATAACAAAACTTCCCTACCAAACGACTACAAACACGGAAAGAAACGTGCGCGTTGTTATATAAGTGAATTCGAATATACTTTTGTATATTGCTTTGTCTGATCATTTCATGTCGTGTGGTGAAAAATGAAATATTTTCCTACAAACTTGAAATACAGCATTCTAAAAA
Source organism: Medauroidea extradentata (assembly GCA_003012365.1). NCBI lineage: Eukaryota > Metazoa > Arthropoda > Insecta > Phasmatodea > Phasmatidae > Medauroidea > Medauroidea extradentata. The sequence goes on from PNEQ01005329.1 coordinate 8,582, forward strand.
AATATGTGTTTTAAATATCTTGTTCACAAGAGTAATGCTGTAATCACATCCTACATCAATTACATTTTGGTCTGCTTCATTCTCTACAAAGCTTACACACCTCTCGTGAAGTCAAGTACTAAACGATTGAGTAAGGTTTCGTGACGTAAAATGGTTCGTTGCAACTTATTATCGCGAAAACATTTCATGACCGAACGAGTTCAAAACCCCGTTTGTAAGAAAAGTAATTAAGGAAGCATATAAACACTTGGGACTTATAGTGTGTTGTTTAGTATACTTAACAGAAAATATTCTGAAATTTTCAGATTTACAGTACTTTCTTTCAGCTTCAAACCTAAAATACCTTAACTATTTGGTAATTTACAGGATAAATTGGTACTTCTAAAGTTCACATTGTTGTGGGAACATTCCAGATAGTACCTACAAGTAAACTGGATTGTTATTGCTATTTTAACACAATGATGGTATCTACAAAACAACTTTCTCTGTGTGTATATATGTATATGTATGTAATATATATGCAACATCTCCCTATCTACATTTTTATAAACCAAACCCAAAACACTTAACGCTGTTTACTAGACTTAACGAATTATTATTTACACATATACATATGAATTTAAGTTAAAGATAACCTTTATGTGTACAACATTGTATTAATAGTTAGGTTTAGTAAGCAATATAAATACATTTTACTTTTATTTAAAATAGAACAAGATGATGTTTCGGATAGACTATCTGCGTGGTTGAACCCTGAATTCCTGGGAATACTGGAGGAGCCTGAGCTGTTTGCACATTTGAATTTGAGTAGATTCTTTATTTATCTTACTTTTGTCTTTTAAGTTATGCAAGGCATTTGCTAAAAACTCTTATACGTTTCTAAAAATCACGTACTGAGTGCATCAAGTACAACTATTACTCTTTAGTTTGTGAAGTAAGCCTAAGACTTTCAGAGAGTTTTCTAACTCTGCTGGAAAGCGTCTAAGTTAACAAACGGCATAACATGCGTTAAATTGTTACCATAAAATACGGTTACATATCACTTGCGGAGGAAACTGTGCAATATTGTAGGTATTTGTTCTGGCGTGCTTCAGCGGAGAAATTACAAGCTATGTTTGAAAATTAATGATTTATTAATTTAAGATTTTGCTTGTCCAGATTAACTTATGGTTTCATGACCATTGACGACTTGGGCAGGTGGCTGCCTTAACGTGGACCAGCCACATCTACACTGAGAAAAAAATTTTGTTGATGCAAACAAAATTTGTTTCAATCAACCAAATCATTTGTTTACAGAGGGGCAACGAAATATTTGTTTGCTTGTACCAAATTATTTTGTTCCCTCGATTTGTTTGAGGCAAATAGCTGAATTTTGTTAGCAGTACCAAATATTTAGTTGGTCATAAAAATTTTCATTGGACATATTAAATGCGCATACAATATTTTAAGAACTAAATCACAGATTATATTTTATAAACTTGGAAAATTTCTAAAATTTTAAAAGTTAAAAAAAAAAAAAAGTGGGCCGGCACCGGGATTCGATCCATTATCCCTGCATATATCACCTGCAATGCATGACCTAACCAACTGAGCTACGAGTGCTTCTATGGGAGAGAGGGTGTTATTTGTAAAGGAATAGTTACGTCGTGCACCGCAGGGCCGCAGCACAAAGAATGAGTCGTGGAGCTACAGTGTTTTTCAAGTTTATAGCATTTTCTTTTGTGATCAATCGAATTAACCACTTTGAAATTGTTATAGCTAACTTTAAGATACTAGAATTATGCTGATTAACAGTTTAGACGTCCAATTTGTGGCACAAACTTATATTTTGAATGTTGAGGTATACAGTGTTCGCCATCTTATCGCTTACG
>PNEQ01005338.1:6029-24104 GCA_003012365.1 Medauroidea extradentata
ACACACACAACGCACCACACAAACACACACACAACGCACCACACAAACACACACACAACGCACCACACAAACACACACACAACGCACCACACAAACACACACACAACGCACCACACAAACACACACACAACGCACCACACAAACACACACTACACAGCCATCCAGACAAGAAGGTGATCTCTCATAAGCCTACGAATTCCTTCCGAAAGTAGACTATAAAAGGATAGCAAGGCACAGTTTGCAATAGAGCTATATAGATAGACTAAACTCGTAATTAACTTAAACCTACTCCAGACGTCGCAGAAACACTGCACTTTGATACTATCGTAATTTATAAATTTGGTTTAGCTTTTTTCTCATGTTCTTCAAGGGATGTGGCCATTAAAACGTTGTAAGTAATTACAGCTCCTGCAAGTCTTGCGGTTCTACCTGCGAATCACAGATGTATGGTGTCGTAGTAACCATACTGACGAATGTGAAAAGTCTCAACAAAGATAAGCGACGCATAACACTTAAGGAACTGAGGATATTAACGTAAGAGTTTTAAATGTAGATCGCCAAAAACCGACGTTTCTAACAAACAATAACTACAGACGAAAACTAGTGAGATGGCAAAATGGCAAGCCTAACACGTTGAACTCGCATTCGAGAGGAGCTGGATTTGAATCCTGGCTCCGGCCATCCTGGCTGCGGTTTTCCGTTATTTCCCGAAAGCGAAATATTGTTTCTTGACAAAAACTGAGGCCTATTTCTCTCCAAGTTCTTGTCCTTGTGTTGTGTTTCACCGTCTCCAATGACATCGCTTTTGACGAGACGTAAAGTCCTGTTACTTTACCTATTCTCACCAACAAACGAACACGTGACACTGAGGTTAAACAAACTAAACTAATGGTCTACAAACTATGTTTACATAAAAAATGTTAGCACGCCATTTCGCTTTTGTTTACCCAGCTATTACCTTTACGAATTATTTAATCTATACTAACGTGTATGCAATACTATAGTGGTTTAATGAAATTGAACACACGAACTTTCAGATGCAATTCTTCATGAAAATTTAAGTACAGATTATTTGGGACACTTTCTAATAAATGGAATATTAAGTGAGGTACGAAGTCTTGATAATCGAGCATACAAACAGAGTATTCATGAACTATATGTACGAATGGTGAGAATGTGATTCCTAATAAAATTAAAAAAAATTAGTATAGTTACATAAAGTAATTTTCGCCTAGCGCTATTTTTAAGGGAAATATTAACACTTGAAAATCTATTTTTATTTTTTGGCAAAATATCGGAAACCACTTGGAGATAAATTACAATTCTGCACACGATGATTAGTGTTATCGAGATCTCAAACCCCTGAAGAAACCACACTTTCAAACTCTCCCATTCATGAAAATAACAGGGGTGGCCACCCTATTATTGACCACAACTGTATTGCCGCTAGGTTATGTGTACATTTTATTTTGCTTTTCTGAACAGTACATTCTAAGTAACAAAAAATGTCCTCTTGTTGCAAGTCGCTCCACTGTTAAAAATTTCCGTAAATTCACGGAAATATTTACAGAAAAGTACCATAATTTTACGGAAGTGGCTTCCGTATTTTTTGTTTATGGAAATGTGTCCGTATTGCCAGTTTACGGATGTTTGACTGTAAGTTTCCATAAATTCATGGAAATATGTTTCTGCAATTTTAAAGCATATTTTACTGTGTTTCTTTTTAAAAAAAGTAGTATTAATAATCACCATGAATCCTGAAGTTAATGTGTGTGCACAGTGGTACTAAGCTAAAATAAGACAAGCCAAGCTAAGGTAATAGAAGTTAAGTGTTACTTCCTGGTTGTCCACACTTTGCCTCAAAGAGAAGAGCAATACAAACAAGGACTCGTATCGCGCATGAACAAAGGGCCAAACAGTCCAGTAAGTGACGGAAGTGTTCAGTGTAGTGACCGCGTGGGCGTTCTGGCCCAACTGGGAGCAAAACCCGCATAAGGTGCATTTGAATAGCAATAGTCCCCCCTCCCCCGGGTGCTGCTATTGGTCGACAGAGCCATTAGGGGGGCGTGTCCTAGGCTGGGATTGGATGTTGGGGTCTTTCAGTACTAATAGCACCTAAGTGCCATGAGGTCTGTGATTGGCTGAGGGCTTAAGCCCCGTCCTAGAAGGGGTTGGCAGAGGTGGGATGGGGGAGGGGAAGTGAGGGGAGTGGACCGTTTTGGAACAAGTTATACCTGAACACCATAAGGGGGAAGAGGATGTCTGCCCCCTCTCCTGCACCCTATACTTGTACTAGCCTATCTCTACCTGTATGGCATACCCCTTCCCTGTCATAACCCTCCTCTCCTTATGATATACCACTGTACTGTCTTAAAGTATCCCCTGTAGCCTCTTCTGCCCCCTCCCTTTCATTAGAACATACCCTTCTAGCATACCCCACTCAATGGCCACACACATCTTGTATTCTCCTTGCTTCAACACAGCTGAAAAAAATCGCTCCTGTTCTCTGTGCTTCGCGCTAGGGTTTATGTACCTTTAAAGTTATTTATTTCTACAGAATAAAATATTTTTCTCGTAATGTAACTTATGAAGTTCTCTAAAATCAGGATGTCAAATACAAAAGTTGTATCTTATAAAGATTATATCTTACCACTGCACTGAACTCACTCATTTGTAAATTGTCACTTTGGTACAGTCATTTGAGCTTCTGTCTAGCAACTCTAAGGTCGTGGGTTCGAATCCCAGCAAATATGGAAATTTTTTTCAGATTACGAAATAGTGTGTAAGATTCTCGAGATATCATAGTTAATAAGTAAATGCAGTATTTCTGGAAAATGAAGTGCCAGTAGATTAAAGAAATTTAAAATTTTTGCAGAAAACGGATTGTCCGTAATTTTACGGAGGGTTCCATTATCAAGAAAAACTGGTGTCCGTTACTTTACGAAGATTTCTGGATAATTTTTTGCCAGTACTTTTCTGTACTATCACGGAAATTTTCCTAACAGTGTAGAAATACCCGTTTACGAGAGAAAAAAATCATACAAATAGTTAGTGACTGCAATACACAATACATGTGGGGTGAGCACTACAACCTGTAATAAGCGATTATAGCATTGTAGTGTGACGTCTGTATAAACAAACACATATTTTTAAAGGGGATTTTTTGTATTTAATGTGTTGTGTAAAGGACCGGCACCATCAACCAAGTAAACTGTAAGTGTGGATTAAAGAAACAAATTTGAATTGTAGAAGTTACTGTTTATTTAGCTGGTAAAGTGTGTGGTAATAGGTATGCTGATAGAAATTTAGCTTCCACAAATTAACTCTAAATTAACTTGATGTAAAGGTGGGCAAATTAAAATTTTAAAAATATATTTCGTAACCTAACATCATGATAATTGGGTGAGTGATCTGAATATACACCGTATCAAACTGCTGATAGATGAGGGATGCAACACTGCAACTCATACGATATTTATCATAGGTTTCCTTATGACATCTTGCAAATACCAATGATGCACTCTTCAGATCTTCAGGATTCTACTATGGGTGTTATGTAGCACTAATAATTAAATACTAGATATCGGTGAGCAAAATTTTAACGTGAGTTGCCATGGTGTACGCCTCTTTGATGTACGTGCAATTGACCTTACCGGTAGTTTTCTTGCTAACAAACATCTCCCGACGTGGGTAACGGGATCTGGAAGGTTACCAGGAACAACGTAGTAAGAGTAGCCCTCACTAGGCTATAGAACCAAGCTGGACGACGACCTCCTCTCCATACTTATCCTCGGACCCCTCAAGACGACGATTCCGCTCTGGGTATCGAAACCTCTTCCTCCCGGCGTCGCGGAATCCAACCACTTGACAAAATATTCTTATATCATAAATTGATATTTCCTGTCTTTAGGCTTCTCAAGACCATCGCAGTGAATTGAATTACAGTATTCTTCATACTTAGTAAATTAAATTCACAAACAATATCAAATACCATCAAAGGTGATAATTTTTCTGCAGTTTATTTCCAATTATTCCGAAGACCGTTCCTTTCCTTAGTTTACACTACTCTTTCCTCCTCGTTGACATAACTATCAGCTCTCTATAAAACGTTCCCCACCTATCGATAGCTTGGTCGGAGTAAATAAATATCCTACACTGAAGCAAGAAAATATATGTCTAGATAAAGTTAATTTGTGGAAGCTTTTACAATTTTACACTGAGCATAAAATAAACTGATTCACCCAAAGACAAATGCAAATTAAATTATAGCACGGGGTATTAGCTTACAAAGATATAAACATTTACTGCTTCAAGCAGTTTAAACAACAAACATAAACAAATTTTACCGACTTTCGTAACATAGATAAACTATTTATTGTTACAGTAGGCACCCGAACTTCGGTTGCTTGTTACATAAATTCACACCTGAAATGCGCCCGAGATGAAGTATGTGCTGGGCATAGGTGTATATGGAATAGTATTTAAGTTTTATTTGTTGAGGTTTCCTTGACTTAAATTTGAGACACGTTTTTAAAGATCTGTAGCACGTGGTGCATTTTTCTGATTACAAAATGCATGCACAAGGATTCTATGCGTACTCCATTGCGAGTGTAGCAGTTGTTGCCTACATGCCAGGTATTGTATTGTTGCCACAACGCATTTTATTGTAAATGACGAGTTTTTTTTTGTAGTGGAGCTGAACGGTTCCATGACAACCAAGTTCATTACAGATATTAGGAAACTAGAAAGGAATCGGCAATGGTCTTTGTTAAGAATCCATTCCGGCATTCGCTTGGGTATTTTTATTGTTTTCAAAGAAGTAATACACACACAAAACAATAAACATAACCTTCGTAAAACACTTTAATGAAAAACTGTTTTGATAAACTGATTTGTTAGGGTGCACTTGGTTGCCTGCCACATAAGCAACCCGTGTTGCAGGGCTGGTCGTACGTTGTGTGTGAATTCAAGTTAGGCGACAAGACAGTAGTATGTTCGTAACAGCTCTTCGGCTACTTGTAATCCAAAAGGTAAAACGATAGATGATAACTGCACGAGAACAGGCATTGCAAATAATCGATATGTATAGCATTTTACAGTAACTGTTCAAAGTGGCGACCACCTACTTCGATACACAACTGACAGCGACGCACAATCGAGTGTCTTATGCGATCAAACATATGTTCGGTGTTGCGAATGGTAGTACAAACATTAGTAATGCGGGCGCGAAGTTTATCTACTGTTTTGATGGGGGCTTCGTATACCAATGTATTGAGATAACCCCACAGTAATATATCATATGGTGTCAGGTATAAGGGGCGTGGTGGGCACGTCACAAGTCCGCCACTGCCTATCCATCGCTCAACCAATGTGGCGGTAAGATGGTCACGAGATTCCAAACTGTAGTGTGGAGGGGCTCCTTCATGCTGGTACCACATAAGCAGGCGTGATTGACAATCCACATCCTCCAACAGAACTGGCAGTATGTCGCCTAATTACTGACTGTGAAGACCACAGTATAGTTGTATCTGCCTCACAGGACGTATTTTCCTGAGGGAAAGTGCGCATGTTGAAATTATTTATTTGCTAAAGTTGCGTGTTTTACCTCCTTGTCAGATTTTATATTGATGTTACTGTAACAGTTGTGTTTAATTGTCTTATAGCGGTGTTTTGTAGGCGCTTGCCACAAAAAAAAACCTTTTGTTATTACCTGCGATGTAGTGCTCAAACTGACGTCAAATGTTCACAAAACATAGCAACAAAGTATCTCTCTGCAATAAAATGTCGGATGTCTCTGTTTTCTTTTTTATTACAGAAGAAACGACTGAAGGATGATTTATTTACTTAATGGGCATTTTGACTGCGTGCAAGCAATGTTCTGTATTTTGCCATCACTGTTTTCATTTTCCCTTTTATTCACTTGTCTATAAAGTTTTCCTTATAAGCCCTACTTTTTTGATGAGAAATAACCTCATGTAGCTAGGGCGTTTAGTCTCACCTAAATTTATCACATTTATATGCGTTTAAACATAATCTATATCAATGTAAGCTTGCCACTGCAGTGTTATTTATTTAGCGTGCTACACGTGCATACGGTTTATTCCTTAATTTAAATTACGACTGGCATGGTATTAAACGAACCAGTTCCTCCGCACTTATATCTGGTTCTGCTGTCTCGTAACTGGATTTAAGATAATTACGTTTCATATGTAAATTCCAACAGAAATCAGTTTCGTATATGCTATAATGGAAATAATTAGGCCTGTAACATCATTAAAAAACAAAGCAAGTAATATTTCATACTACTCCCTGTCCCAAAATGTTTGTTAAGACATACAGTTGTACGTTAAATCTCATTTATGTGCGTTAATTACTCACATCAGAATACATCGTTTCGTCCCGCGTTCAACCGAATTCTGAGAATTTATCTTGTGACGATTTTAGATGAGAAATTTAATGTCATTCTTTAATGTTATTTTTGTTGTGCACTCATTACGTTAGGAAATTTTGAAAAGGAGATTCTGTTTTGTAAATTAAAAATTAAGTAGGCTACATAAAAATACGTTTATTGTATCACACTACTTCGGCAAGATATTTTGTGTTACTGTGATTTTTCAAAACGTAAACAGAACTGTCCAGACTTTAAACGTGTAAATTTTAACATCAATCACATTTTTAACGAAAACACGCCTGACACAAAGTACGCCAGCACAAAGTACCATAAATGTAGTGCGTTTGCCACTCATAAACGATCATGAGTACTGAACCATACACTTTAAAATTTTTTTGTACTTTTACAAAGAAAAGCCTTGGAAACCCAGTTGCCAAAGAAATTCCTCGTAAAACTAACATTGTTATCCTTGTAATTAAATACAAAGTATATGTTTGTAAAATTACAAGGACTAGCCTTGTAGCTGTGCTTTCAATAAGGAAAAAAATAATTTTAAATGTTCATTGTACTTCGTAAATAACATTGAACTTATTTATCAAATAACTTTTGAATAGAGGACGTATGCAAGAGATTATATTGAAACAATAAAAATAAAACCTCGGGAGGTGCTAAGTTTCGAACCACTAAAACACGCTAAGAATCTACGAATCTTACCCCTAGACCACTGTGACTAACGTATCGCTTAGTCTTTATTTATTTGTATACATTCAATGTAAAGTTCAGTAATAATTCTTACTTTTAAAGCACGCAATTAATATAAATATTCACTTTATTCCAAAAAAAAAATACTTTTCAGTGATTCTGATCTTTGCATAAGTAATTTCCGGCGAACTTACGATTTTTGTAGGCTATACATTTTTTTCTAAGTTTTTTTTCAAACGAAATCCTTTTAACGTTATAAACTAATAATTTTACAAGTAATATTTTAAACATTTACAAAAGTTTGTACAACTACGAAGAAGTGCCTTGTCATAATTTACAAAATAATTTACAGTGCAGGAACTGTCGGTATAGGTACAAGGAATTCCTTTGTAGTATTACAAAGTTTACATTTGTAACTTCATAAACTAATGATTTTACAAGTATATTCTTTGTACTTTTTCAAGGACATGTAAAAGGATAAAGAATATTCTTGTAAATTTTACACAATTTTTAGAGTGTAACATATTTACATATTAATTAAACGAAACTGTATTTAAATTTATTTGAGTATTTTAAACAAGTATTGCTTTGTATATAAACAACGTGTACGAAGTTTGCAGCCAGTAAGTTCATTTCTCGTGTTTTGTTTTCATGACACTGCCGCTACTCAGTATTGTTAGTCTGAAATTTTATTTCGGCACGCAGAATAAACCAAGTTCTGCTGGCATGGCGCAGTAATAAAATGAAGCAAGAGCCTAAACTGGTGTCCTGCGCTCTGTAACGTGCCTCTATGAGACATTTATAGCTTACGTTACTTTCATAACGTAATAATAAAATTTAAGTTGTATATTTCAAGTACCTATATTTGATAATAGCTACTCATTGGTATTGGTATACCTAAAACTGGCGACATAAACATCCAAATATCAATAATCCATTTCAGGCTTCAATAAACTCAATTGTAGATGTAAACAAGGGGCCAAAAATTGATGTACACGCCTGTATAATTCTATGCATATTGTTACTAACATGATATCACTCAGGCACGTTTAGCAGTTTTATGACAAAATATCTGCCAAAGTTCTACACAATGGTGGGTGGCTTGTTTACCTTAACTACCTAACAACTTGAGTGTGTGTAAATTATAATAACAGTGATGTATAGCAGTAAAAGTTGACCCCTAATGAGATTTTAAGGGAATATGTCATTGCCTTACTTCTTAATGTAGATATTGGTGCTTATGCATTATTCCAGCACATCAGCAATGAACGTTTGTAGGTCATTTGCGAACGGTTAACACGAACTAAAATAAAATCAAACCTGGTGATTACAACCATGGCATACTTTAGTAAAAGGCCAAAGTTTTGGATGTGGCAAGACTGCATCGGAGGCCTGCTGCCGGTCGCTCATTGGCTGCCATAGTCAGTGTACACGCCACTAAAGCTGCATCTATACACGTTGCAGAGACTATGGCCAAGAAATGACAAGCAGCAGGCCCCCGATGAAGTGTTGCCACATTCTACAAAAGACGGCCATATTACAGCACAATAACAGTGTTTTAGAAACAACGTTGATTTACAAAGATTTTCGCACTGGAGCTAATCATGAGTGTTGTTCAGTCCTAGCATCGTGCGGGCAGATGACCAGCCAGAACTGCACGTACTTCGTCAATAGAGGGTTCCCCTCCCCTCACGAGGGCACGGGGTCTTGCCAGCTGACCATCAACAAGGCTCACCCAGACATCTGCCAGTACAGGTAAGTCCTACCTCGTACATATCCTCGACCTCATCACTCTGTTATAGACATGTTTTCAACCTAACTTCACAGACTGGATTAGCTACCAGCTCTCAACAATCCCGTTAGTCAAGCATGCGTGGTTTAAGGAGGTAGTTGGTGAGGAGAGACTCGTTCCTAGTGACGATGACATAAAAGAGAGGGGTAAATAACATTTGACTCTTAAAAATCATGTAAATACAAACAGGAATATTTGAACTCTTTCTTAATGTACATAATTAACGAAAGTTATAACATCTAGGCACGTTAAAACTGCATCATTCGTGTGTCAATTGTAATGTTGCACATTTTTGTAGTAAAGTTCGTTGTTGTGGTTAGCAATGCTTGTGGAAAGGCATACAAAATCATGCCCAGCAGCCTCGTATATTAAACGCAACAATACTTTTTAAGTTTTATAGTTATTTAAGTATCGTAAGTATTTAAATACGAGTGCATGCAATAATTTTTTTGCGGTATATCACATATTGTACTGTAAAAGATGTACCAGAAAATTATCTCAGTTTGAATGTAATGTTAGCTATTTCAGATACAGTAGTCAAGCCTGCGGGTCGATTATGGTTATCATTTTCGCCCGTCATACGAAGTTTAATAAGACTGACGCGTCGTCGATAAGACGGTACGCGAGCATTGTTCTGTTACCGTTATTTGTAACGCGTCGTCGTTTTGACGAGCTCGCCGAATATAGAAAAGGGGAAGCCAGGCTGTCATACGACGAAAAAGTTCAATAAAATGTGTAGGTATATTTCATTAAATTATAGTCTTATTGTGCTGAGAGTTGTTCTTTCGATACTCCGCAAGCTTACAACACCATGAATTGGTTAATTCTTCTGCTATTAATAAATTTTCCAAGAAGTTTCGAAACACTTAGAATAACTTGTATTAATTGGCGTTACGTGATGCAAAGAATTACACATAGTACTGATGTTATTATTTTGTTTAATGTACCTTACGGAAAACAAAGATTTTCATTTGTATACATTTTTTTTTTCGTTTTACACTGATCTTTATAAGAAATTACAATAATACCCTTCACTTGAATCAATGTGCCTCATAATGATTTTAGGTACAATTATCACCGTAAAAACCTGAATATATGTATTTTTAGTCATTTTCAAATAAACTCAGCATTACGAAATACACATAAGAGACTTTTACCACATCTACATTTCTGTGCGTGTTTGGTTATAAATTTTAGTACAGAGAAACTTTATGACGTTACATAATGGCCTACCAGTAGAATAACATTATATTATCTTTCTCGAGAAAATATATCATACAATTATAGTTTTATTTATAATCAATGGATCATAAAGTATAAGGTTACAATTAATTCAAATTGGTCACCTGTGTCTTTACATTTCCTTACGCGCGACGTCTTTTGACGATAATATACTGTTGCGTGTTGGCCTGGCAGTAGGCATATTACATTATGCTAGGTGGTCAGCCCTGTGAGTCAACTAGTGATGTCATGGGTTCCGCAACTATGTCGCAACTCCCGAGAGACGTCATTGGGATTCCCCGATTACACCAGTACGAATACGTGATTATCAACGGGCACGACCGAGGTAATGTCTATTTTTAGACCTCAGGTCATCATATTTCATCAGCCATTGACGTCACTGAAGGGGCCATATAAAAGCCTCGGGACTGCGCAACATGAGTCAGTCGGAGTCGTGGAGAGTCGTGTAGAGATAGTCTGGAAGTTAGTTTCGAAGAGTCTTATAGCAGTCTGGAGTCTGAAGAGGGGCAGCGCCCTTAGGGGCAGCGTTGCCGCTGTGGTGGCGATGGGTATCGTGAGAAGTGACGGGCCGAGAGGAGACACTATCGGCGGCGCAGAGATGGAGAGTACCCAGCGCCTTGGGGTGGTATCACGACGATGCCGAGGCTGATGTAACATCAGCAGAGCTGACGAGATGTGGCGTCTCGAGGATGACAACACGGCGACGGTGGTTGGTGTCGAGGCTGTGCGACGCCAGCGGGCTGCAGGAAGGACGAACAACACTTGTGGTGTTGTGTGGGAGTGCTGCAGAGGTGGTGAGCTGTGGAGAACAACGCTTATGGTGTTATGTCGAGGAGGGCAGTAACTGACTACTTGAGGAGACTGTCTACCTGGTGATTCAAGGGAATGAGTGCTTCGAGAGTTCGCTATTGGTCCTGCTCGGAGGAGGGGCTAAGCTTGTGCAGAGAGGCTGGTGAGGACATCTTGGTGATGTTAGGAAGACGTCTTGGTGACGTCGGAGTCTATTGCGAGGCTACAGGCACATACCTTCGGGGCAGTACTGTGTATTGTGTAAGACTAGAGGGCTTCTGCTGCGGGTCGACAGTTGAAGGAGGTGCGCGATGGGAGTCGAACCGAAGACCTCAAGAGTGAAGTGACAGTGTTGCACTCTGGGTGCTGCACTGTACATGGCGAGCCATCCTCTCTTAGGACTGTTATGGTTGTGCATTGTCACTAATTGAGAGACTGTTCATTGGATACATGACTGAAATTTTATTGTGATTTGTAGTCTTTAATTGATTTATGGTAAATATTCTTGTGTTTTAATCGTCAAAGTTAATTAACGTTCCGTGGAATGGTACTGATTGTGTGCATAACTAATTGTGTTGTGAGAGTTATAGTAGATATACGGTTTTGTGTATTTCGTAGCTTTGTGAGCTATTAAGTCCAGTATTTAATTTAACTCTTTTGTTTCTAATAATAAGACCTCTATCCCAAAAGAACTCATGGGAATTGCCCACATGAAAAGTTTTTATCTCAAACTTGTAACAATACTGTATTGTTTCCGGCAGCGCATTCTATGGATTATAAAACGTATGCAAATTATTCATACAATTCACATAAATAACTGATGACTAGTGCTATGTAATGGTTACTTTCACTCTGTACAAATATAACTCGTAAATGATTTATTTTAGTTCGTAAACCCATTTTATTTAGAATAATATTTATAATAGTTGGTCCAACATCTGCAAACTTTGAACTTCTGAGCTTTTGTAGATATGACATTGAGGACAAGAAAAATACGTGACGTCCGTTGATAAATTAAAAAAAAAGTTCGTAATTTATTATGCATAGTAATATTTTACTTATTCAAAGGTTGAATTTGAACTTTACACGATTCGTCACTATATTTTGACTAAAAATTATTGACTGTAAAATTATGCTACCTTATTTAATGTGTTTTACATTTTTACATCTTTTTTAATACACCAAACACATTCACAGTGAAGGCAGTTGATATTCACTGTGTTAATTATTTAAAACGTCTCGTACAATACTTATTTCATTGTATGATATTGAAGTATGATAAAATATTTGGAGACGTCTCCTCGTGCAGTTAACATAAGTAAACTGTACTATTATTCACCACTAATGCACAATCCTTCGAAAATATTACTTGAACATTTCTGAAAAGTTTTCAATCCGAAAGCTAAGGCGGTCTCTGATATTTGTGCAATGCAAGTGAGGGTTTACACATTAATTTTTGTAACTTACGAATTTTGCATGCATGTATATAAATAAGTTACTAGCAAATAGCCGTACACTGAGTAAAGTATATTGTTTTAAGAAGCATTTTTTGTTTCCTCCAACTATACATTATTGCTAACATAGTGACAGCTATTTGATTGGTAGAGCCACGATTTTATGGCGAAAAGATTTTTGCAACATTTGGTTTCGGTGCGTCATGTGCACACCTGCAGCTCTGCTACATCGTCTGTGGTTGGATGATTTTACCCTCACTTGCCTTGGCAAATTACAGACGTACAGACTCACAATAATCTTATTCTAATTGGTGCAGTAAAATGAGAAACGTGTCTGAACAAAGACACACTGCCATTAACCTTGAAACAGAACTGCCGATGTGCACGTGAGTCACTGAAACGAAGTGAGGCAAAAATCTTTTCGCGACAAAATCGTGGCCCTATTGATTGGTTACTGTTACTATCTACATATGGTAAACGGAGATAGTAATATCAACAAAACTGGTTGTTTGTTGCATTTATATAGTTTCTGAGTATTGTCAACAATGTTTTTCTGGTGTAGTATTAGCAGTCTTTACTTATTGCTCCCAACAACGCACTTTGGTAATTTTAACTCTGTTTGTTCCGTTGTTTTTCTGTGTAGTACTCCCAGCAACACATTTCGATAATTTTAACAATCTTATTTGTTGCCTAATCCTAGCAATGCAGTAAGGGAATTATAGCAATACGTTATGTTGCCTTACAGAGCCCCAGCATTTGCTTCTAACGCATTATACAGACCGACAGTGTGCATTGTTTCGTTCGACACATCGTCGCAAAAGTCTGTCGTGAGAAAACTATAAAAACATTTAAATACTATTCTCGATTTAAATACAGCTATTGTACATTATATTCGTACAAGTATAGTTCCGTGTTGATCAGTCGTATATATGTTGGAAATTCTGCATCTCATCACGATATACACATCGGAAAAAGAGCTCTGCCCGAAGTTAACTTCGTACAACATCGGTTATCTTCTATTACAGACCTAGCCCTGCTAATATTGTAAAGATTATAGCTAGGTGTTAGCCATAGTATTAAACGAAATTAACTAAGCTTAAAAATATAATTCAAAGCTTATAGTACAAGCCATAGTAGCAGGAGGTTTCTGGAGCTTACAACAGCGAGCACTAACATAATAGCGTTTGTGCCTCCAAAAATCTGTTGTACTGTTGTACCTATCATACTTGTCTGTGAACTCTACAATACTAGATCTGTAATCTCAACATAATCTGATGATTCCTCTTACAACCCAGTGCTCTGTTGCAATAACCATTCTTATTTTATCTCTGCAAGACTAACCGTGTAAAAATAACATAATCTAAGAGCATCTCTAACAGTTCACGATACTTTTGTAGGTACCATACCTTTTCTCTAAACTTGTGAAGAATTAAGGCATCGTATACAAAACATTCATGCGCAGTTACTAAGCGTCAGTGTGGGGTTTACAACAGCTTGTTCTATTACGTAACAATAATCTTAAGAATGTATTTACAGCCATTTGTATAGTTCGTAGTACAGAACACACAGTTTCTGTTGCAGGAAAGATGTTCCCGAGAGCAAAATAAATTTTAACAGTATTGACATAATTCTGCTAACAATTTGGATTGTAAAGTATTACGGAACTTACTGTTTCTGGCACTAAAGTTAAGTTGTCGCTATTGTAAAATGTAATTACAGAACTGTTCTATTTAATGCTGTCTGCTGATTTCTTTCAGTGCATTACCCAACTGAGTCACCTGACTAATTAACACCTTTACGAAAATAAACTGTGATTCTCTGCGCATTAAGGGTCAAGGCTGTACAGCACCTAGAGTGTTCGCCTGTCAACAAGGCAATATTTGCTCGATTTCCGGTGGAGTCACTTCCTGATTTACTCATGGAAGAATGTTGCTTGGCCGTGCCGCAGGTCGGCGTGGCATTTTAGAAAAACCTCATATTTCGTCGCTTGCTTTCTCGGCACAGCTAAGTATTCACCTTATTCAGCCCTCTTCCCCCACCTGCTTTCAAAATTTCAATCAAACCTGTCTCTGCACACAGTACATCGACTCAGTTGTTACATCTATCTTCCTGTTTTGCACATTTGATTAGCGACAAATACACACGTGAGTGTCTATCGGGTTGACATATAGTGAACTATTACGGCAGATACAACTTAATCCACGGCGTATGCAGACTCGGGCCCAGGAATTCTATAGCCAGAGATATGCGTAGTACCCAATAAGATACACGTTTTGTAGTTAAAAAAAAATTATACATGTCTATAATACAGACAATTTTGTCAGTGTTGTAGCACTGAAAATTTTCACGTGTTGTGACATGTTCACAGTAATTGAACGTTTGAAAACTAAATGAAAATGACACTTGCATTTCCTTACACAACCATGGTGTTGTATTGTTGAGTCACAATATGATTGTACTTTTATGTGACATTACATTTTACAGTCGTTAACAGGGGAGCCTCACCTCCTTTAGAACATCTTCTGAAAATGCAAGAAAAAAATGTGTACCTTACTCATCCGTAAGTATAAAGTGCAGCTTTTTAACAAACATAATTGTATGTTACCTACTTTAACCTAAGATTTAATCATGTATGAATTAAATGTTTGGGATAATTTAAAAGAATTGCTTATTTTGACGTGTTCAGAAGGAGGTGTTTTATGTTGTCCATTCCGTCGCAGGCAGGCATGTTGAAAACTACATAGAAATAAATCGGTGGCTGTAAGAAATTACAAAATGCTCTTTGCTACTCGGTAATATTTTAACGCTGATCATACATGTAATTTATTACCAGCGACTGTGTTGGAATGTTGATAATTTTGTTGACTTTGCTAGTAAACTTTACCGACAATGATTCAATTAGTAACAAAGGAGATGCATAAGGGATATAACGTATTTAATACTGTAGTAGAAGAAAACCAGAGAAGAAAATATTGTTAAAATAAATATGATGTGTAGAACCGGAATTAACACGTAAACTTTGAAATGCAGTTCTTATTCATTGTCTGTGTGAGAAATATATATTTAATTTAGGTTAGGGTTGATATGACAGCAAAGGTGTGGTATATAGAACCACCATTGTTACGTAATGATGTTACCAACTGTAAGTATTTCGTAGGTTGAAAATGTAATTACTTGTGAAATGCTGTGTAGACTGAAATGAATATATTATTTCTCTGACTTCTCAATACTAGTCCTGTAGATGCCTAAGCTTCCGCTTATTTGGTTTGCAGTTTAGAAGAGCGGACGTCCGTTTCCTTTTCGCGAGAGTTGTTCATCCGTGCCAGGTGATATGTAATTCCACGGTAGATACTATAAAACTCAGCACAACGTGTTGTGGAACACTAAAATAAAAGTTTAAGTAACCACTGCCGGGAATCCGAGGGTCTAGGGTAGGTGTTCGCCCTCCTCCCGCAGGAGACATCAGTCATCTGACCCGAGTCACGGACAAACACGCAGTGCAAAACTTACTAATGAACATTTTCTATCGCCAGACTTCATTGAGGAAGAACTTAGCCTTCCCGATATGTTCCCTCCGCTCATATCACCTCGGCCATGCACGAGATGGCATCAGACAAAAACTCTACTACTAATAGTTGATCGCTTCGATTTCTGGTACTTTTTTTATTTCCAGAGACATAATGTACTCATTCTGTGTACAGCGCTGCCACCATACAGTTGCGTCGTCACATTGTAGCAACGCTAAGATGGCTCAGTGCATACACAGGGAAAATGTTACAGATTCTACTTGGATTTCCAACAAATACGTGTATTATGTTTATATATTATATTGTGTATTATTGGAACATTTTCTCAGGTTTTATTTGTACAGTTACAAATACATCTTGACAACTAGTTTCCAAAAATTACTCTACAAAATCCACACAATTTTTCACACAGTAAATTTCTTATGAGACGTTGACTGATACATATAGGAACACCTGATTTTCTCAAGATATTGTTTTAAAACCTTATAGCACGTGTCTGTATCAGTAAATAGATGATTTTAAATAATGCACTCTTTGAGACTACCGGCTGATCACTGATATGCTGCGCCACATAAATGTTATTCTGATTGGCCCAGTCAAATAGAAATATCTCTTCATGAAGTAACGCAGGCGAGTGACAGAACTGAGCGACAGATGTTCACGTAAGTAATTAAACAATAGCTTGTGTAACGTACTTGTTGAATGTTGCAGACTGGACTTTGACCAGTTCAGCATTGCGGGGCCCGAGCCAACGAACCACGTGTGCAGCAGCGACCAGTTCATCGTTTCCGGAGGCAGCCAGGTGCCGGCCATCTGCGGCGTCAACACTGGCAACCACAGTGAGTCGCCTCTCCCCGTTATCACACCTGCACCGCCACTTAACTGCCGTCACTATCACTGCACTTCCTAGCCGGACAATATGACTAGAGGCCCAGGTATTGCATCACAACTTTTGACACGTTATACTTCGTACGGAAGTGAGTACACGTGAGTTGCTTCCACTATTGGTTCACTGCTTGTTGAGCTCGTGTTTGTGGCAACACTGAACTGCTTGCAAACATGCATGTAAATACTCATGAACTCCTGCGATACCTTGTTCATGTCAACAAATAGTTGAGGACAATTTGTACAAAAGACAATACAGCCCAGACGGAATGTAGTTGAACTTTTCGTTCTGTCCCTTGGAGTCTTCTCACTGCATTAGTTTTAAACGCAGTGGTAAACAAATCGACTAGCATTCGAATACATGATGGTTAGATGTACGGTCTACCTGTCATCCTATTATTTGGTTTTCCGTGGTTCTCCCAAACTATATGGGCAGGAGTTGGCGCAATGGCGACAACGCTTGCTTCATCAAGGCTATTCGGGTTCGATTTCCGGCTAGGTTAATCTTCGAATTTTTGCATGAGGATACTGTTGGGTTTTCTCGGAGCACTCTCCATATCCTCCGTTGTTTACGGTCCATCAATTATCCACCATTTTAGCTTTGGCAGACCTTTACGGACTCCCAGTGTTCTCGGGACGAGATAACTTAACCTTAGGCACGCTCCCCTATGCTATTTGACTTTCCCAAATTACTACATGCGAATGCCGGGACATTTCATATCTGAAGGCCACAATGCTCTCCTTCACATTTTGCGCCTGCTTTAGCCATTGAAGATATATGCAAGTTTCGTGCTATTTTGTCAGCAAACTTAACTCTATAGACTATAGTATGCTCACATGGTGTCCGCTATTGACAGGAGATTTTTTTTGGCCGGATTCAAATAATCATTCCGGTCAATAACATGTTTTTCCTATAATGTATGATACTACGCTTAAAAGATTTAAAAAATGCTGCAAATTCCAAAATATAAATACAGGATGAACGAAATAAACAAACTGAAGTCAGTTTATTTTGTAGTATACGTGTACTAAGTTTGGTAAAATTCTGAAATATATTATTTAAGATATCGCACCTTGGAAAGAAAAGGGCCACAATGCCATATTGTGGGGGGAAAAACTTTTTATTAGTAGGGCGTAATTGCGTCCATGTGGCATTTCTCTAATTCAGTCTTGCATGTTAGTTCAATGTGGCCATATCTCATTAATGGTAATTACAATATTCTTATTTCTATACAGCCACACCTATGCAATTGCCATTTTGAGGAAATGCAAGTTGTTTCACTACATGACATT
>PNEQ01005339.1:0-33658 GCA_003012365.1 Medauroidea extradentata
TCAAATGTTTTCACGCCAGAAAACCTTCTTCCTATACAAAATATTTTGTGTGGGGATGAAGTTGCAACAGAACTCTCAAAGTTAGGTGAAAGAGAAAAATTGCAGTTTCTTAGCGGTGCACAGAAATTTTTTATTAAAGCTTGCAAGCACATCTTATCCAAGTCTTCATTACAGTCTGGATCAATTCTTGAATATTGTCATTGTATTCAACCAAATTTGAGGACTTCAGAAAACAGTTGCACATATATTGTTTTTCTTGCTAAAGCTCTCCATTTGGAAATAAATAGGGATACATTGCAAGATGAGTGGAAATTGCTCCAGCTTGATAAAAAAAGATGGCGCTGATGAACGCATTGACGAATACTGGAACCATTTTTTTAAATTGAAGAACAACATGGGTGAACCAAAATACCCAACTGTGGCAATTGTAGTGAAGGCTGCATTGACCTTGTCCCATGGTAGTGCTGATATAGAACGTGGTTTTTGATTATCTTCCAGATTCCTGACAGATGACAAAGCGTCAATGTGTGAACGAGCTCTAAATGCTGCCATGACTAAAAAGTGGCATGAAACGTTATCAGATGAAGCCTCAGTTTGTCCCTATTACAAACAATCTTATGGGAATGGCAAGGGCTGCATATAACAGCTATAAAACATACCTTGAGAATGAAAACAAATTGAAAGATGATGAAATCAAAGTAAAGGAAGAAGAGAAACAAAAAAAAGCATTACAGGAAGCAAGTATAAAAGAAATGGAAGAAGCTCGAAATAAAATTGCTGCTGATGAAGAGAAACTAAGAAATTTGAAAAAAAAAATGAGGAAGAGAAAAGAAAAAGGGCAGACAGACGCTTCGAGGAAGCCAACAAGAGACTTAAAAGAGCAGTGGACGAAAAAAATTTCACAGAAGTAGGACTTGCACAAGCAATGCTTCAGGGAGTGAACAGTGTGCACAAAGATGTTGCCAGTGTGTCCAAGGAGGCTCAGACTATACAAAAAAGTATTGACAAGAACAATCAAGATTTATGTCAGACTTTTTTCGAAACAGCCAAAAAAGTATAGACATAATACATATTACTTGTGCACTCTCACTATGTAACTTAATAATTCTTGATTTGGTTGTGTTCTGTTGTGACTGAGTTGCAAATTTTTATTGTTCACTTTTATGATGAAATAGTCTTATTTAGTGCTGAAATTAATTTCTGCAGTGTGTGTGTGTGTGTATTGCAGATTTTTGTATGAAGTGTCTTAGTTGTAAATTAATTGACCGCAGTGTCATGTTTACTTAATTTTAATAGATTTCTGTTTTAGTAGTCCTACTTTGGTGAAGAACTGTGTGTTTTTTGAGTAATGAAAGTTTGATTACTAAAATATTTGCAGTTTTGCTTTGATAATCAATTTTTAGAAAAAATCACTTTTAGTCACTATATTGTTATTCAAAGTCACTATTGTCACTTTTTTTTGGCTTATGATATGCTAACAGGCCTGAATTCATTCCACTCGTGGGAAGAAGTTACCTGAAGACACTGTGCAACTCATTCAAGATTTCTATCAGGACGATGAGTTTTCGAGGCAAATGCTAGGAGTGAAAGTTAAAGTCAGTGTTACCAAAAATGGTCACAAACAGAAAAGACTTTTCCTATGCAACTTGCATGAACTGTATTGTTCTTTTAAGGTGAAATATCCATCTCTCAAGGTAGGATTTTCAAAGTTTTGTATGCTGCATCCGAAATGATGTGTTTTAGCTGGAAGTTCTGGAACCCATTTAGTCTGTGTGTGCACTGTACACCGAAATGTTGAATTGCTTCTTCACTGTCTAGGTGTAGGTGGAAATAGTAGGTCACTGTTTTGTATCTTGTATGTGACAGAAATAATGTATGTGTTTTACACGAGGCAGGTGATTTTTAGCATAAACGACTATTTCAGACTGGATTTTGTACACCATGGAACCGTCATGATCCAAGTCATTTGACAAAAAACAATGACTGCTTGTTTTCAAACTAGCTTTCTGAATGTAGTAAATGACTACTGGATGAATTGTACAGTGACTGTTAGTTCAATGGTATCCTTGGTCTTCGTTTTGAATAACAAAGGAAAAATTTTCACTGAAATCCAATAAAGCGATAACTTCTTCATCATGCATTGTTTCTTTCAGCTGCTTGCTCACTAAATTGTTTGTGTATCTTAAAGGAAATTTTCTCCTCTTTCACGTAATGCCAACCTTATTTTCCAACAATGTCTGCCTTTTGAGATACAGTCTATTTTGTAATGAATGATGCACATGAAATCCGAAACATCAGTCATGTAAGTTTTCTGTAATAGCTTACAAACTATTCTAGATATGAAAATTCTGTGGTGAAATTCAAATTCTCTGGAAAATTTCACACAAGAAAAAGTGTTTTTTTTTCCTTATATATTAGTGACACAGTGAAGTACAATGCTTGGAAAAGCAGAGACTGGCCAATTTATTCTATAATTACTAACTGTTTTAGTCTGAAAATGGTCACAAATGAACCTTCTATAGTTATGTCAGGAAGCATTTGAGATAAAAATCTGAAATTTAAAGTTTTGGTGGCATTTGGTCACGAAACAAATGAACCTATTTTTTATCAAAATCAAAAAGCTTGGGTTACATACCCTGGATGAACTGACATGGAATGACCCGGAGTCAACCACCCTGGGAACTGAGGTAGATTGGGATTAGAGGAAGGGTATCAGTGTGGCCAAGGGACTAACATGGTCCCTACATGCAGTTCATTAGGTTCGTATGGATAAGACATTACACATTACTTGTTCCAGTACTGCTACTACTCATTTCATCATCATGCGCCAAAGCTGCATTTAGGAAAATAACTCAAGATGCAAATTTCTGACTATAAATAACATTTTATTTCATTTCCACAAGAAACAACCAAAAAGTGCTATAGTTAATAGTTTTGCAAAACTGCAGTTCCAATCCTCTAACAGCAAAAACACAATCAATTGAACATATATTGACATTTGGTCACAACTTTTAATGTAAAATAACTTATTTATTTCATGCTAACTATGTCATACTGTATACAATTCATTGAAATAACCATTGCATACATAAACTGTACTTTTGTTGCTAAGCAGACTGTTTCAGGTATGGTTTTTTAGAAAACACACAGACCATCTTGTATTGTCACATGGTTCTGTAGTAAATATTGTATTTGGAATATATTAAATTGTTATGCTGCGTAAAGGAGCTACTATTAGGGGTGTGCGAATATTCAAAACTTCAAATATTTTTTTAATAGTAAATCTGAAATATTCGTATTCGAAAAACTAATACAGGTGCACAATCCTTTATCCGAAAGCTTCGGGACTAGCAGCATTTCGAATTTCGGAATTTTTCTGATTTCGGAATAAATTTTGATTATGCCTTGTGCATTCAGGGATTTAGGGTTTTGGAAAAAAATATATTTACTAACAGTCAATAAATACAGTGGATTCTCGAACCTCCGTTGTTTGATTGACCAAAAAAAGAATGCTGGAAAATAATGAACGACGCTGTCTCGTAAAACAAACAAATGTTATACATAACCTCAACTTGAATGAGGCATCATAATATCATAGAACATACGAAGCTAAATCATAGATGTTGGGTACATTTTTGTAACTGCCAACTTACGAGTGCTGAATAGGTTTTCATTGCAGCCAATTTATGAAAGAAGTAAACACGTAAGAATAAGAAGAACATTGCAGGCTGTCTCATTGTAGCCAACCTACAATACTATCAATTGTAACGGTTTTCGATTATTTTTCGCTTTTTTATGTTTGCTAAGCATAGAAAAATGAACAACGCACGCAATCTTTGCCGAATGTACGTTATTTGTTTTGAACGGACGACTGGACGAGCTACACGACTCAAATTCGTCGGTTGCTGTGGAAACAAAAATTTCGCCGCCTAAGACTCGAAAAAATTTCGGATTTTGGAGCTATTCGGATTTCAGAATTTCGGATAAGGGATTGTGCACCTGTACCAGATTCCCAAATTTCGAAGTATTCGAAGAGTTTCGAATAGTGAATTTAAACAATTTCTTGATATAATCTAAGCGGGTAATACTGCCATTTCTGCTTACAAGCATAACGAAATTTACCGCATTTTCCCGTTTTGCGGATATTTAAAGGTTAAAATAAATATACGGGAAAGAATTGATATTCTTGCATACAGTATATTCAACGGAAATATTTACATATTCAAGTGTGGCGTCACATTCATGGCCATAGATACACTTGCGCAGATACTCATGATCGAATCGTACTAGTGATACACATTAACGGAACATCTCGATATACACAAGATGGCGGCAGTGGTGGTCTCTTCTAACATCTTTGGGTGGTCTCGTCGACGTTGTAAGATAGTGATCACCACTATCACAGCAGCGAAAGTTTGATGTCTACATAGTTACCTGGCATACATCTATGACAAGGTGTTTAGCTCTGTTTACTTTTACCGCATCGCCAACAACCTTCCTACCCAGCCACATAAGTTTACCCTCCCCTTT
Source organism: Medauroidea extradentata (assembly GCA_003012365.1). NCBI lineage: Eukaryota > Metazoa > Arthropoda > Insecta > Phasmatodea > Phasmatidae > Medauroidea > Medauroidea extradentata. The sequence continues at coordinate 4,531 of PNEQ01005339.1, forward strand.
GAAATTAGTTTCCAACTGTCATCCTCAACATTTAACAACTCTCTTTTACGAGACTCTTCAGAATTATAACCAGGATGTGCAACTGTACTCTGATGCTTCAAAAATGGAAAATGGATTGGGTGCCGCCTTGTACGACCCAAAAAACAAAAACACTGGATTATATAAACTGAACGATTCATGTACAATATATTATGCTGAGGCTTATGCCATGCTTAAAGCATTACACTATGTTACGCGCACGAAAATAGAAGCCACAATAATTCTGACTGACTCGCGTAGTGTTCTACAGGCCTTGGAATCCCATGTCACCCCTAAAGATCCCATTATTTGGATAATAAGAGATAAATTATACAATATGCGACAGATAAATCTGACTGTACTATTTATGTGGACACCAGGACATGTGGGAAACAAAGGGAACGAGGAAGTCGATAAGCTTGCTAAACTAGCTATCACACAGGGAATCTTGGAAAACCCGGTCTCACCTACATTCTTAGAAGCGTCCCTCAAAGAAGGAATACTAAAGGAAATCAACCGTATGTGGGAAGATTATGTGCACACGTCCGGTACGCTTTATGTGTCGATACACACAAATACATTGGAAAATATAACACTCAATTATGTGTCCTGGAAAGAACGGATAATAGCATTTCGGTTACGTACAGGTCACACAGTGGCCCCATCTCATTTAGCTAAATTAAAAATAGAGGAAGACCTAGCATGTGAATGAGGTGAGGCTTAAGCAGATCTCACGCATTTCATCTTTGAATATCCCACAGGTGGTAACAGAACAGAATTATATAATGAACTACACGCGCTACGTATAGAATTCCCTACGTCATATCCGGCAATATTATACGAACACACTTATAGAGTGGCGCACGTATTAGCAAAGTTTATAGTATAGTAAGACGGGGGATGCATATTTGACTGACGAGCTGGTTGGTAGCCAATAGCATTTTCCTTAGTGGCGGGACCTATTGTCCATACCGTATAAGAATTCCATTATTTGACAGATCATAAAAAGTAGGGCAATGTAAACAAAACATTATGTATCCTTCCACTACCATGTGCTTTCCAGCTGACAATCAAAACATGTCAACAGTAAAGGTATATTATGATTGCAATAACATTTAAAGTGTGTTGTGATTTTCTTGAGATTATTTATTAGATCTCAGATAACTTATTTTCAATACTAGCTGCACATTAATCTTACTAGGGTTAGGTGGGCAATGTTAATGGAATTATTTCAAATTACAGCAATGGATAGCCTACTCTACAGATATTAAGTTAATACTATTATTTAAAATTTAACTTTTTCTTGTATATTTTTCTAAATTTAATCAAAATTGTAACATTTAATGGCGTTACCAGAAATAAACAAACATGTACGGGCAACTTATGTTTTCTACCTGACATCTAAAAAGATTAAATAATAGTAGCTTATTTGGTTACTGCAAACTGAAGTTGCAAGAGCTTATTACAGTGCAAGCAAACATATTTAAACTTTAATAATAACTAAAATAGGTTCATTCATACAAGAAATATTACAATTATTTTTCGTGTTGCCTTTAATTTGGTTCTGTACTGTCAGATCATAAAGCCGTATAGGCCTAGTTTAAGTTTCCAGTTGTGGACTATCAAACAAACTTACCTTTTGTGGTAGGCCTACCTTTGAAATATCAGTGTAGCCTATTATAGTCATGTGACTATTGTAGGCTATATAGCAAAAATGTGTGCTCTCATAACCTAAACGGAAATAATAAATCAATAAAAAGCGTAAGTAATAAACAAACATGGGTAGGTCTAATTGCCCAGATCAGGTTTAAATATTTTGTTGATTAATTAACACATGTCATCAAACCAGTACACTTTAATGACCGGGAAATATATAGACGTACGTCTTCTGGCCTTTTCTTTGGTAATATGTAGGCCTAAATTTTTGCAGCTGACGGTAAGCACAAAATCTTACGTGGATTTTATATTAACCACTTACTTGCTTAAAACAAAAAAACACGGACATTTTCTTACAAAAAGAATTTATTGAGCAGGCGCCTTGGAAAAGCATGTTTACATAGAAGACTACAACAAGAACCGTAGGTGTTTAACCACAAATTCTGTTAAAATAAAAGTTAGGTAATATTTTTAAAATGTTATGTAGCACTTTTGTCTGGACGGATTACGTACTTCTTATTTAGCGAATGTTTTTGTAGACATGCCAGCTCAAGTTCCTGTCTTCCGAATCACGTCTTAATATCCCGTTGTCGTTAGCGATTACAAGCCGCGTATTTTAATCCCTGAATTATTGCAATATATTACAATTACATACACGCACAAAATATTAAAATAACGCCGTACAAGAATCTCAAACAAACACGAACACACGAGAAGCTCAACCTGAAACCCTGAAACACTCGCAACGCAAATGGCCGCTCTTTGTTTTTGTTGCCGGACGTCATAATATCCCATTGGCGATTACAGGCTGGGTTTTATAATCCACACATTACAATATATTACATATATGCACAGAATAATAAAGTTAACACAAGAATCTCAAACACACGCGAACGCGGTAACGTTTCACACTTGCAAATGGCCGTGCTTTGTTTTGTTTTGGTTACTGGTCGACTGATAATGGTGCGGTTGTTTGTAAATTAGTTATAAAATTGCGCGATTTGAATGTAATAAAATAGTTAACTGACTAATGCTGGATACGAAGCCGTGTTATTATATTACGTTTTCTCCAAAATGTGTACTTATTTTTCACGTATAATACACACTACTTTCAGCGTCGGCGATGGAAGGTAACCGATTTGTTGATCAGGGCTGCCACTACTACTTCATCAGGTCAAACGGTCACGTCCTGTTGTTTTAAATGGTTGCCACGTGTCTGGCACGTGTTAAAATTATTGGTAGCATCGGCTGTCAAAATACGGAATTTTTAAATGGGATGGACAGTACATTTTCTACATCCTATGTTCCAGGGCTCAGTGGTCTCATTCGTTGAGGAGCCTCAACAAAGAAGATGTAACTATAGTACCTATCCAATGTAACTTAGCCTCAAGATCACGACTTATCCTAAACCATGTAAGACTGAAAATCAAAGATTTCTTTCGCAATATGTAGTTGAGCTGTTGGCCGCGGGCACTTCAAGCTGAAGGCCACATCACGCATAAAAAAAAAGTATACATATTTGCATAAAATTTTGCTGCGGGGAAGTTAATAATTCTTATTTTCGTTAAATAAAGAAACAAAAATATTGTGAATCCTTACCGATGTCGCAAAAAGTGGAAAAGTGGGAATACGAATTAAAATGGCCAAAACGTGAGGAAACATAATTTTCAGCTGTTCGGGTAGCCTGCAATTCCGAATTTAATGTGACGAAAGTGCGGCTACAAGGTATTCGTTGGGATGAAATTACGGCGGTTCACACTAGAGTTTTATGTATCGCTAATATTGAGACCTTGATAAATACCAAGGTTAGCTACTTATCGTGTACCGGCCAAACTATTGATTTTAGAAATGAAAAATGTGTCTATAATAGTGACGTTCTAAGTAGTCCTACGTTAAAAAAATTTGTTTGGTTAAGTTTTTTAGGTTAGGTTGTTAGGTTAATGTACATTAGTTTAGGTTAGTTTAAGTTAGATTAGGTTAGGTTAAGTTAGGTAACCTAACTTTACCTAACCTAATATAAGGTTAGGTCAGGTTTAAGGTAATCTAGTAAAAATTGCTAACTTTTTATGCTTATATTAATAAAGCGAAGTGCATTTCTATATCTCCTTGTAAATACAAGATTATGCACTGGCAAATGTATACAAACATTTTAAGAAACACTATTCAAAAATTATTTGAAAAAATTAATATTCGTTAGAAAACTATTCAAAACCCTAAAACCACTATTCGCACACACCTAGCTACTATACACATTTATAACTATTTAGTTACAGCCATACCTGTTCTTACCACACAAACAACTTGATCTAACACAATTTCACAAACTAAATGTAAGTCGCTGTAGAGTTAGCGCAAATAGACATGCGATAAGTCCAATGACATCACAGAGACATTAACATGGTGGCACTTGTTTTTTTTTTTTTTTTTTTTTTTTTAAGCAAAAATGAAACTTTTTTTATTTACGTATTTCTTGAGTTATACAGACATGATTATAATGTAGTACCGCTATTCATTAAATTAATCATAGTAATAAAAAGAGAATAAAAAATAGTCAGCATCCCCAGTGTATCGAGAAAATGAAAATACCACAGGACTGGAAAAAGGGGTAATAGTGCCAGTGTTTAAGAAAGAATACAGAGAAAATTGTGCAAACTACATAGAAATGGAATAATCTTAGTGTGCATCACTATGTAATAAAGCTGCATGTAAAGATACTGGAGAAAAATATTAGGAAGGAAATTGAAGGATAATAACAAGAACAGCATAATTCAACTCCTTATACTACTCTTCCAAAGATCAATACACTGCCCCTATATAGACCTAGCCTGTATGTATTGACAAGCCTCCGTTTTAGGGAGCCTCATGGTTAAAGACACTGGAAAATCATAAAAACCATATAGGTGCGAATAAAAACTACAAATTGGTTTACTGACGAATAAACGCTACAATGCAGTTTTTGAAAGTAATTAAGAGCCTGTGTCACACAACTTTAAACCATGTCATGCAGACAGTCCGGACTCGAACAATCACATCAACACTATCCCATGTAAATAATTTTGTTTGAAAATCCAGAAGTTAAAGCATTAACAGACAGTTTTTTTTTTAATTTGTCTGAAATTATGATTTTTAATGATAAAAATGGCATTGAAAAACACTGTTTTACGACTATTTTAGTGTACATTTTCTCATAAGTAGAGTACTTTAAAGTAAAAACAAATTTATGTGGAGTTAGAGACATTATTAACAAGAAACTTTGCAGCTTTGTCCCCCATTGTTACAGCGGGAAATTTTGAGTAATATTTCAAGTACGAAGACCCTGCACACTTGCTGCGAGCTGGCACAGTGGTCGGGCGTGGTTGTGAGAGACAACTAACGAAGAAGGGAGGCAGGGAGATGACGATGAGTCGTGTTACATGATATTGGCAGCCGGACAAGAGTAGGAAGAGGAAGATTAACAAGAGATATAAGAGCCTTTCTGCATGTAAATCGAGATGTTCCAAACAGTTCAGCGTTCCGTACTTCAAAGCTGTAACTACCACGTCACAAGTTTATAGAAAACCCAGCAAATCCAAATTGTATTTGTCAGCTGTAAAAAAAAACGGCACGCGCTAATAGGTGAGAAAGTGAGTGATTTTGATCACCGCTTAAAATCGAGGTCTTCAGCGCTGGTGAGGGGTGACATCATGTGAGTATGGAGCAGCGCCGGAATGAAACTGCGGGGAAAATGGAAGATCCCCGAGAAAACCCGCCGGCCAGCGGCATCGTCTGGCACGATTCCCACAAGCGAAAATCCGGGTACAGACCCCGTCGGGAATCGAACCCGGATCGCCTTGGTGGGAGGCGAATGGTCTGACCATTCGGTCACCGCGGTCCCTGCGCACTAATAGGGCTTCACGATAAAAGCAGAAGGTAAGTAATGCGAAAATAATACCACACAATAATTTCTAGTTTCTCAAATTAATAAACCTCCTTCCTACCTGAAGTAAACATGTTTTGGTTCACATTTACATTCAGTCAAGTGACATTGATAATTAAATTTAAATTATCACAGTGTCACATTTATTTATGGTCATTCGGGATAAAGTGAGCCGTTAATTTTAACCGTTGAAAATGGTTGACAGTGAAATTACACAATATAGTTCCGTGTGTTTTCCTGCTTAAGTACAACAAAACAGAAACAAAATCAACCAAAATCGACATAAATGCATTTTATTTAATTAATTTTTTTTTGTCAAACTGTGTTGGTCCAATCCAACTGCTCAGTTAATCTCATGTGCGCAAAAATCAAGTGACGTGTCCGGATAGATAAGATATGCACCCTCTAAAGGACCGGAGGGGCTGCGGTTGCCGAGAGGTTAGACCTCTCGCCTCCCACCAAGGCAATCCGGGTTTGATTCCCGGCGGGGTTGGTTCCCGGATTTTCGCTTGTGGGAATCGTGCTGGACGATCCCGCTGGTCGGCGGGTTTTCTCAGGGATCTCCCGTTTCCCCCGCCAAGTAGTTCCGGTTCTGCTCCATACTCACATCATGTCACCCCTCACAAGCGCAAAAGACCTTGATGTTAAGCGCTAACCAAAATATATCTATCATATCTAAAGGCCCGACTACAACTGCGGTCGCGTTAAACGCTAAACGCAAGGCGTTACAGTAACGATACCGGCACATCTTAAACAGACATCAATAGTCGAAAATGTGGCGTTAGAAAAACCAATGAAATGCCAGAACAAGAAACGTGATATTTTCCTCCTTGCTACGTAAATTTTGTACGTTACTGTTGGTAATTCTAAACAGGTTACATCTGTTATTTTGTGTTTATTATCGCCCGTTTACGCTAATAATTGCGCTTGGATTCGTCATTGAATCCTGCTGATGTGTGGGATATTCTGAATTATTTAAATGCTTGAACAAATAAAATCCAATGAGTGTGAAACACCATTTAAAGATGATCCCGTTAAGTTTTGATGTATATAAATTTCCTTTGCGTTTGAGTAGCCGACATTTCGGTTACTAAATGGTTACGATTCATAGATTTCTAGAGCTGACGAAAAAGTATGCGAGTTACAGATCCATTCCAGCTTCGTGACAAACTAAACCGATTGTTTTGACAGGTAATCATAGTGTAAATATTCCATTTTTCTTTGAGAAATTGAAAACAATCTCTAATTATGGGCCATTTGGATGTACAGTAGAGAATTTAGACATTATAAAAGAACAGCGAAAAGGTCTCATGACCATATTGTCAGTGACATGAACATGTGCAACAGGGGCGTCATTTAGAAGGGTGATGGAGAGTGGGGCAAATGCCCCTCCCCTACCCGGATTTAGAATCTTAAGTGTATAAAATCTATTTTTTGTACTTTGTTAATTAAATAATGCTAGCGTAAACACTTACAACTGAATTTTTATTATTTAAGTTTCTAATTTATACATACTTAATAAAAAGGATGCCACAAGGTCATTGTCGCTAGAAAAATCTTACTCCCCCCCTCCCCCATCAAGAAAAACCTAAAATGACGCCCCTAATGTGCAATGCGAAATTTAGTTTACCAACAGACACTGATAACAAGCAAATAATGAATGTAAACATTGCAGCTGTTTCTGGACTTATGTGTATTGGAATAGGATTTAGACAACTTGAGGAACTTACATCCAGCCTCAACATCCCATCAATGTCTCAAAATACATATGCAAACTTGCTAAGTACCACGACAGAGTATGTGAAGGTTGGGAAGAAACAGCATTGACAGAGATGTAAAGGAAGCGGCGGAACTTGCTATTGCCAGAGGCGATGTCGGAGAGGAGGGTATACCTAGAATTCCTGTTGTTGCAGACGGACAGTGGGCGAAAAGAGTTTACCAAACTGGAAACTATAGCTCTTTGTCATGTGTGGTTACAATTGTTGGGTTTTATACAAGGAAAGTTCTCTTCATATATGTGAGAAATAGGTACTGTACAATGTGCAACCGAGCGAAGGTAAATAACACAGAATCAAAACCACACGCATGTTACAAGAATTGGGATGGCAGTGCTAGTAGCATGGAAACTGATATTGTGACTGAAGGATTTAAAAATAGCATATAGAGGTATATGGCCTCAAATATAGCACACTAATAGCTGATGGTGATAGCAGCATGTACAGCAGAATTCTTTCTGCACGACCTTATGATAACATTACAGTTGAAAAAGTTGAAAGTCGCAATCACTAATTAATGAATTATGGCAACAAACTGAAAGATATTGCATCCAACAGTAAGTTAAAACGTATTAAACTGAGACAAGCTGTTGGAAACTGCATAGTAATAATGAGAACTGCTGTTGTCAGTAAATGCTCGTCATTGGTGAGAAATGGAAAAAAATCACTGAAAATGAGAAGATTTTGAGCTTGCATAAGAATGCAGCTAATGCACCAAAGTACATTTTTGGTGATAATTCCAATTGTTCATCGTACTTTTGTGAAGGTGAAAAACCTGATGAAAAGAACTGGCTGCCACAAATGATCAAGAGTGGTTAGTATGCAGTACTAGAAGACGTTCAGAATCACTGTATTCTTCGTAATGCTAGGAGTCTCTTGAAAGATATCGACAGTAATAGTGTAGAACAATTTAACTCTGTTGTGGTTAAGTTCATGGGAGCAAAACGAGTGAATTATTGCTTTAAGAGGTCATATTCAGCAAGAACTCAAGCTGCAGTAGTGTCTCTGAACTCTATAACTCCACTATCTAAACTTTTCTCAACTCTTGGGCCAGCGAGACAGACACAAATTCATTCTCACACCTATCACGGGATTTTGTGCCAGAATCTCGTGGGAACAATTTCACAAATCCCTACAACTATAGCCCAAGAGTGACACACTGTGCTAGGCACAAGTTTCCTACCCACACCTCTCCACTCACTTCATTAGGCGACGTACTTACTCGCTAACGGGACACGGGATTATCTACGACCATTACATAAGAAATATTAAATTTTGACAAACTCATTTTTAATACCAATAAGGTTTACAAGGTACTCAACAAAAGCCCTCAGGCTGATCACAAAACGTCGAATGTCTGATAACAAGTCAAATTGAAACATTACACCCAATTAACAAATACAAATAAATGGGGCTTCCGATCCCCTCGTGACCGAGACGGCACCGCATCGCCTAATGGCGGAAAGAATTAGTGAAGGCTAAAGACAAACTATAAGAAAAAAGGTTCCAAATATTAATAAGACTTACCAGAAACTAATAAATGAAAGCATGGTGCCGCGACGGCCACGAAGATCTCGGTAAACTCACTCGCTTGCAGGATGGAGGAAGAGTGACCCGAAACCGCTCAGGAAGGCACGCCTAGGCTCGGGAGAGAAGGGGAAAAGGGGGAGAAGCACGAAGACGGCCGAACCTAGCCGAACATTCACGAAGCTGCGGCAAGCGCGTCAGAGTCTATGCGGGAGGGGATAACGAGTTCATTGGCGGGCTGACACACGGCGCACTATTCTAAGTCACAAGCCGGTACAAAGTCTGTCCAGGAAAATCACAGTCTCATACTCTAAACAATCCTTTAGGGCACATGGGGGTGAGCTGACCAGCTCAATTTGAACCCGGGACATTTCATGTCACAGGCCGACACTCAACCAGCTATGTTCTGTGCTACAGAGTGCTGTGCTGCACGTAGTTCGCTGTAGAATAGTTTGTACTCTGTCTCAGGGTCCCAATTTTTTTGTCACAAGAAATTCAGTTGTTGTGTACGCAGATTCCATTTTACAGTGATGTCTCTCATTGTCAATGTTCCCTCTAATTTTTCATTTAAAATTTGTCGGAAGAGAGACAATATCCCTAGCGGTGGCTCAGCGCCAGCGCGCGGGCCTTTCACCTAGCAGACTGGGGTTTGGTCACCGTAGGGCTCACCCGGATTTTCCAATGTGACTTTTGTGCCAGATGAAGCAGCTGCCTGATGGATTTTCTCGGGGTTCTCCCGTTTCCCTCACTTTTTCATTCCGGCGCTGCTCTATCAGCATTTCATGCATCGTCACTCATTCTTCCGGCTGGCCTCTAGCGGCAGGATTGTTTCTCAGGTAGATCAGCTGGCTAATACTGGGATCTGCCTCTTCACATTGCGTTGCAGACCCTGCCTCAGGCGGGAACTGTAAATTAGATTATAAATTTTATTTATCTTGTGTGCCATAGGTGCAGTTCCTGTTTAATTAATTATTCTAAAACATCAACTCGAAGTTGTATGCGTTTGATAAACAGAATGTTATTTATTAAAAGAAATAATCTTAACAATTAATTTAAATTTGTTATAACATTGCTGTCCTTGCATATACATGACCTAATAAACTGTATAAATAATATTTTCTTGTTTGGTACACATTGTACTGCATTGTAACAAATACACACATTCACGAAACATTACAGGTAGGCGTATATACATATTACGAATGAACACTTATAAAACGGCTAGCGTAAGTTAGCAAGTATTCGGTTAGCTCTCTGGGCATTTGAGAAATCAATACTTTTCAATCGTATCGCACTCGTCTCACATTACGCAGCTTTGCCGTCCTTTCGACTGTGACATCCCTTCCCGGCAATGATGCGTGAAGGTCACTTTCTCTCCGTTGTCTTGCTTTATATTATGTTCTCCTCCCTCCACAAACTACTTTACTCTACCTCTTCCTTATCTGAAAATTCGCTCATCACACACGCACCCACCCACAGCAGCGAGATTATTGCGTAGGTGACATGGCCTCTTAATAACATTTCAAGTAAATCTTCAGTTAACCTTAATTTTTTAATTAAACAATTTCTTATTAGGTATTATTACATATCGGTCTGACGGCTCATTCAATAAAGAAAATTCTTTATTTTCTGCATTTTCTTACAGTATTTGATGATAAACCTAATAATCGGTGACGATAGCGACCCATGTTAACAATCAACATGATGCATGAACCTTGTAAATAACACGAAACACAATTTAAATACAAATAGGCACGCACAGAAACTTTGTTAACGGCCAAAATGTAACGTGCGACCTAAACAAATGTGGAATGAGTAAACAGAAACATTTATTTTCCTGCACTAATATTTTCATAGGAAAGAAAGTGATAAACGTTGAAGCGGCCATGTTTGCCAATTTGTTCGTGTGTGATATTAAAACACGCAATTTAATTATTTTCTGTTTAATAACAGCAATTAAAATATAGAAATACATTTATTTCATTTTATAACACACAGAGCCTATTTGGCAAACATAAAATACAATATTTTATGAAAATCAATTTCTGTCAAATTCGTTTGTACTTTAACAGGAAAGAAAAGATGGCAGCAGTTGCGCTGCTTTCGTCGCTCAGTTGTTCAACGCACCTCGCGTTTTCATAATTTACGATCTGGATAAACAAACCTGTGAAAATTATTTTGGATATTCAGCTTTGTGCAAGTGATTTTTGACGCGTAACTTGTTACTTGAACGACTTTGACTTGTTTTGCATTGATATTTTAACATCTGTGTTATTTTCAGCATTTATTAAGGTAGATGCTTTACAAATTTGAGTTTTTAACATTTAGGTTATATTTATATGTTATTAAGGGATCATTTTATACTAGATGGACTGCTATGCCATCGTGAATGGTGTATACAGAAAAATTTCAAAATAGTTTTGTAAGTATGGAAGAATGTAAGATTTTGCTAGTCTGTTAAAATTAATGCTATTTAAATACTATAAAAAGCCATTGTCTCTAATCGTGGTTTCTGAAAATAGCTTAGTAAAGTTTAAAATGACCTATTTTGACCCTCTAAAATTTCAAAAAATTTAGTTAACTGTGCATTTTTTTTAGTGAAGCTGGTTTTTAACAGTTTCTGGTACACAATCAATTTTTTAAAATAAAAAGTGATGTATACCAATAGGCATACCAATTGTCTTCCAATTAATAACATTCCTCAGAAAGTTAGGTAATACCTACCATAGTCCTGAAAAGAAATTAGATCTCTGAATACTGGATTACTTTCCATGAGTATGGTCTTTTTTTCAGTGCAGTTTTGCAGGAAAATATGACATGATGAATGGTAACTAACCTTCGTTTGACTCACAGTTGCTCATATTTGTTTGAATCCCTCTTTATTCAAGTTTACTTGTGTAATGTTGCACCAGTTTGAATCACAGAGATCCCTTGTCTCTTACACTGGTCAAAATCTTGAGCCTGCTGGACGGATAAACCTCCTTAATCTTCATTACAGTAATTCAAACAACCTAAAGTCCACATAGCAAGACATCAATTATGTTAAATAATATTTAATTTAATGCTGTTTTAACCCTATGTGCTTATTTGGAAAGCTTTCATTGGATGGTAAAAATGGGGCATTTCTGAAGTAAGGCAAATTAAATCTGAAACTTCAATACCACCAAAACAGCCTTTTATATGCTTCATATACTAAATGGGCTGCCATACCCACATACAACACAAAAAATTACATGATAAAATATACGCACTAGTATGTAACATATGTGTATTATAATACAATCAAAACCCAAAGAAAATTTTTGGTAGTTATTGTCTTTCGCGATCACATTACAGGTCCAATCGTATTTGTCTCTAATTTGTGTAAATGAGAGGGGGGTCAGCCGAAAAACTTGTAAATGGCTTGAAGTACTGAGCGCTCATAAATCGGTGATGTATGTAGGGTTAAATTGATAAGTTACCAAATCCACTAAATAATGGCAATTTTTTCTTAAAGGAACAGAAATATACGAACAGACAGAACTCACAGTTTTCCTACGACAAACACGACAAAGCGGTGCCAATTTCCTTTCCTGGAAATCCTCGCAGACTCGCAGTCAAATCGTAGCATTAGGCGATTCCCTGCACTTCCAACAGTGCTGGGCTGATACTTCCATATGCTTCGGAAAAACCCCAGGGTATCCACTGCTACCCTGGACATAAATTTCATAAAGTTACTACCCATAAATTGTAGTAAATACAGGGCACGCCTTGTCAATATCTTTTTGTGGTTCACTCCTCCACAGTGCATGCCAGAGTCCACCCAGCTCGGGTCCGGTCAAAAAACTCGGCCTTCCCCTCACTCCCCTCCACAGTCTTACTGTCTCGACATTGCGCGCCACCCGATCAATTCTTTACCTATAGGCACACACTTTAAAAAGTTCTTTCACAAAAAAGACAACACTCTAAAACTAACACTTTAAAACAGGAAAAATTTACATTAACTAGACTTTATATTGAAGAGTAATACTTTAAGAAACCATTAATTAGCAGGATTTCATTCGTGAAATCTAAAACTTTTGTATTATACCTGATTACAATATTCTCAAACTAACAACATATTAAAACCAAAGAATTTATCAATAACAAAAAGTGGTGACTTTTAAATGTGCCAGTTAGCTCCTAAATCCAATAACTATACATATATTTTTGTTTCATAAGTATATTAATGTGACTAACAAATGTCAAAATCACCCCAGTCAAAAAGGAGACAAACCAAAAAACAGTACTCTGCCTATCATCTGTACATTTCCATGAGACTAATACAATGAAATTCACATCTTTAACAAATAATAGGAGTAACAACAAGATTGAAGAGAGGCAAGAAGGAAAGATTAGAAAACACATGACATAATAGCACTAAGGTAAGAATCACAAAATACAAAAGTAAATTGACCAATAAACTACTAAATCAATAAACCAGTTGTCTTTATGGATACTGACAATACCTACTAACATTCATTCTCTCTCCGCATAAGGCTTTAGGTGTGACAAATGCGCTTTTCTCACATTATATAGATTGTTGGACTAAACCAATATTACAGTCGCAGGACCCAAAAACCGGTCAATACGGTACGGCCCTTTATACCTTGGGGCTAACTTGGCACTGAAATAACTAGCCTTGTTACTCTGGGCAAAGTGCTTACAAAGCACCCAATCTCCTGTCTTATAAAAATTTTGAACTCTTTTCTGATCATATCGAGTAGCGACCCTCTGCTGAGCTCTTGTCAATGCTTTGTGTGTTTCATCCCAAACAATTCTCAGTACTCTGGGGCTAACCATATCAACACACTCTTGAGAAATACCCCATATGTTTAACAATGGTTGAGGTAGTTCGCGCCCCAAAAACAATTTACTAGCTACCCCTCCAGAGGCTAGATGCTCTGTAGAATTCAGGGCCACATTCAGCAATGCTAAAGAAGAATCCCAATTTCTCTGGTCATGATTGTGATAAATTATTAAAACTGTCTTAATTCCCTTATTGACTCTTTCAACCTGATTTGGGCATGGGTAATGGGGACCAGTATTTACATGTTTAATTCCCCATTCAAAACACATGTCCTTCATCCCTTGAGAGTTAAAATATGTAGCGTTATCAGATACCAATATCTCTGGTCCCCCAAATAACTTCCAAACATTTTCTGTAAGTGGCTTACACACATTGTGTCTCTTCATAACCTTTAACGGGAGCAAAATAACAAACTTCGTAAAAGCATCTATTGCTATGAGGATACAATTATTTCCCTGTCTACTTCTCGAAAGTGGTCCATAAATGTGTATGAAAACTCTTTCCCAGGTTTCTCTTCGGGAGATCCATTGAGTATTTACCCACCTTTGTGTTCTGAGGTTGCTTGGCAAGTTGACATTCCTTACAACTTTTTACATATTTTTCTATCTCCCCACACATTTCCGGCCAATAGAATTCCTTCCTAATCTTACTAAGGGTTTTCTGAACACCTAAATGACCTCCAAAATTTGAATCGTGAAAGTATTGCAATTTCACGCTCCTTAATGCTTCAGGTACAAAAATTGTCTTATCCCCTTTTTTATTTACATAGTATAGAATCCCTTTAAATACTTTGTATTTACTCTTTAAACCCTTATTTAGTTCATCCATCAATCTTTTTGTCATCTCATCAATCTTTTGCCACTCAACAATACTCTCTCTCCCCCCCCCCCGCCCTTCCCCTCATGCTCCTGCCTATGCCTAGCTTGCTACTGGTAAAGTTATACTACCACAACCTTTAGCCCCTTGTGATAAGCAGCATAGTCAGCAAATGAGAAGGGTGCATTTCTTCTTTGTCATTGCATTAGCTTGCTTGTCTGAATGAGTCACTGAACCTCGCCAGCTCTCACAGTCATGTTACAAATACTATGTGTTACTGCGAAAAAATAAGTTGTGTCATATGTGCACGTATTTGTCTTTTTGTTTGTCTACAATGAACACGTTACGGATTTGCAATTCTTTACCATGTGTGGAAAAGTCATCATAATCATTCATTGGCCCGGATCTGCACAATGAAATGTCGCCATCTCTTTCTGTCTTGCAGTCTTCCTTCAGCTTCATCCAATCTTCTCTCTCCTCAACTCCTGCCATTACCTGCTCTCCACATCTTTTTCTCTGTCTACCCCGGTGTCTTATTCTTTCATACCTTACTTTCATAATTTTTTTTGCATCTCTGTCCTCCCATTCTGTATGTGTGGCCATATCACCTCATTCAGGCCTTTTTAGTGGTTTCATTTGTATTCTCTTCCGCGTGACCTCATTTTGAATTGTACCTCACCTTGTTACATTCAACGTGCGCCTCATGAACCTCATACCCTCTGATCCATTGTCAATGTCTCTGTCACATACATGCTGTACAGCACATGTTTGCACTTTAGAGGTGTACCTCTCTTTCCCATACTAGGACCCTCACACATCTGTAAAATGATGCACCATGTCATCCTTTGTTATCTCTTTCCCATTTCTTCCTCTTGCTTCCAGTATAATTCCTAAGTATCTGCATGTCTTAAACTCTTTTATCCTCTTTTTATTTACAAATATGTTTAATTTGATGAATAGTGGTACCACACTTTCTTTATTTGCATCTGTATAACCAAAGAAAAACATAAATAAAAAAATTTTTCATTTTAGCTTAGATAAAAACGAAAGCAGCAATGTTTATGTCTGTGACGTCACTGTACTTATTGCACGCTTGTTTACACTTACTCTACAGCAACTTATGTTTAGTTTGTGAAATTGTGTTGAGTCCAGTTGTTTGTGTTGTAACTCGGAATAGTTATAAATGTGTATAGTAGCTCCTTTATGTAGTTATACAATTAAATTTACTCCAAATACAATATTTAGTACAGGGCCTTGTGACAATATAAGATGGACAGCGTGTTTTCTAAAAAAAAATAAACCTGAAAAAGTACAGTTTATGTATGTAATGGTTATTTTAGTGTATTGTGTACAGTATGACACAGTAAGCATGAAATAAATAAATAAGTTATTTTATTTTTAAGTTAAAATTTGTGACAAAATCTCGGCATTTGTTCAATTATTATTTTTTTTTTTTTTTTTTTTTTTTGCTGTTAAAGGCGCCTGTGATTGGCCAATAATTCTAGAGGTGGGTGGGATCTTCAAAAATTTGTCAATAGATGGCAGCACTGCTGCTGCAGTTCTCGCAGCTGCTCACAATAATAGCAACAATAATTGGGAGGAAAAATTGATTTTTAATAGAAAAATTAATTTGGTATATTATTTTAATACTTTGACTTCCGCACAAATTGAATACTAATCAACGTAAACTGACAAAACTTAAGATGTTACTTCATGACAATACGGCTGATAAACCAACACTAAACGCCAGTTGATGCAATCAACCCTTATAAAAATAAAGGGGTGGCCACCTTTAAATTGCTCACAACTTTTATAACGTAAGGACAATACAACATTTAAAAGTGAATTATTGGTAACGTGAACTTAGTAACAAAATAAGGTCCTCTTGTAGCGATTGTCTAGGACTCATAGTTTTCGTGCAAAACGCATGTGAAGTTTTGGCGTGGTGACATGGAGCCTAGTGTGTAAGCAACACTGTGTACACGAGTGTCTGGTCTATTCCGCAGTTCCGCACAGATAACGGCGGACTTTCACTGTAAATATTACGTACCGTAGTTTAAATAGTGCACATAACCGTAACCAATACTTTGTTCCTGGCTGAATTTGTATGTGTGTTTAAAAACCAAGTGATAAACATGCAAATGAAATAAATATCTTGTGGATACAATGCACGAAGTTAGACATTTAAACAGTTTGTGTAATTATAGCACTACTGTAAAGTGTAAGGCAGCCAATATTGTTTTCAGGCACTGTCCGGTATTGCAGACACCAATACTGATGCTGCCTTCAGAAGGAAACATAACATTATTGAGGACGTAGGAAATTAAAAACTTACTTTTCAAAGCACTTCGTCATAGAAAATTTTCATTGTCTTAATTTTTATTGTTTTAGTTTTACTTACGGTTGAGATAAATAAAAATCTACGAACCACAAACTAGTCAGTGACTCAAACATATGCAGGCGTGTGATGAAAGATATGGTTTACTTTTTGACATACATTATGCAATTTTTGTTTAAAATTGACGTCAGGAATAGATGAACTAACAGTCACCAAGTACTCGCAACTGTGACATTGCTAGGCAAATTTTTCTCTGCCAGAAAGTTGTGCAATGTGCTTAGAGAGAGAAAAAAATTAAGTTTTGGTTTCATGTTAGTAGTGATACATCGACATCTTTTCCTTTCCTTCCTTATCTTACAACCCTATTGTTGTGTCTGTCTGATCTTTAATGCAGATTTCTTAAGTGTCAAGTTACCACTCAAACAATGTCACATCAGTGTTACACAAGCAGTGCAGCACTGAGTTATTTTCACACCATTAACGGTTCATTGCATTCATAATTTTTGTTATCTAATATGAACACTCGTTAATTATTAAATGACATTTAATGTTAAAACTCTACCTTAAACCAATTTATTTTAATGGTGTTTGTGTTTAACACTGTAAGAGTTAACGGCACACGTTAACAAACAACACGTTTTAACCTAAATCGTAATAAATATCAGAGAAGAGACTACCCCAACCTATCTCTATTATTGACATTATTGTAGACTACCATCTGCGCTGACACAGAAATGCAAATGCTTTGTGTAATGTTGGAGCATTATTGAGAAGTTTAACGAACATAATAAAATACTCATATTGTTTCATTTACACATTTATAATTTTTTTTTACTAAATAACACAAATTCAGCTAGGAACAAAGTGTTGGTTATGGTTATATGAGCTATTTTAACTACGGTACGTGATATTTACAGTGAATGTCTGCTGTTATCTGTGCGGCACTGCAGAATAAACCAGATACTCGTGTACGTAGTGTTGCCTACACACTAGGCTGGGTGTCACCACGCCAATACTTCACATGCGTTTTATACGAAAACTATGAGCCCTAGACAGTCGCTACTTGAGGACCTTTTTTATTACTAAGTTCACATTACCCAATAAATCACTTTTTAATGTTGGATTATCCTAACATTAACAAAGCTGTAAGCAATTTAAGAATGGCCACCTCTTTTATTTTCGTGAAGGTTGAATGTATTAACTAGCGTTTACTGTTGGTTCGTCACCTGTATTGTCATGAAGTAGTATCTTAAGTTTTGTCAGTTTACGTTGATTAGTGTTTGGTTTGTGGGGAAATAAAATTTTTTAATTTGGTTTTCAAAGGCAAATTACTTCCTTAATATTACTGTTATGTACAAAATGTCTTATCTACTGTTTTATTTTTCACAAGGAATCACCGGCCAGAGTTTGTCAGTGTTTTTGGTGAACATCCTGTATACTCATTAGAGCACGCATGCAAAAAATTACAGTATACTAAGCTCATCGGATTACTAGAGACCTGCAGTAGTACACCAAGTAGTACACCAAAAAAATATGTGATATTCACTTAACTCTTTATTTTTCTGTTCTGGTAGGTTGTGTTTGTATTTCATTAATATATTTTTTTATGGTGCATGCTAGAATAACCTGCCGGCTGTAAAGCCCAACTACCAAACATTTGCCTTACATGAGACAGACTATATTTTGCTGGGTTTCCCAAATTTTTAAAATTAATATTTGTGATTTTTTTAGTGTTCCTGATAATAAATTCTGAAAATCTGGTACTTCTAAAATCAGGACCATGCTGCATAACTTTTTTTTGTGAGGAGTCACTGCTCAGTACCCTTGCTACCAAAAAAAAACTATAAACATTGAGTGGTGCATAGTTTTACTGAGTCAATTACATACGTCAATTTTAAGTATTGTGCAAATTGTGTCTGTATTAATTTATATCTGGCATAAAAACAAAATTATATTAAAATAATTTTAATTTTATATTAAAAGTGTAGAAGTTTTATGAAGTAAAGAAAATAATTAATAACCTCCCATCAATGAAAAAAAAAATATTTGAGCATCATAGTACTTTATTTCTAGCGAGTGCAGAGTTCCGGTTATGGCTGAAGGATGGAGTAAAATAGTGAAATGTCTTTTATGCTGGGACTGAGGTGATTGGTAACATGATGTAGAGGTTGGCTGCAAAGCTGATAAACAGGGGTGCAGTCTAGGCAGTACAAACACCTACAAGAAGGAATGGAGGGTAGGCTGGGGCAGTGTTGAATGTGATACTGATTAAATCGCGGAAGGGGGGGGGGGGGTTCAACAGTTTTCAATGGTACCAACTTTTCATTTTGTGTAAAAAAAAATAGTTTTAACCATGTGCAAATAAAAAATACACTTTTTTATCAATCAAAATCAGAAGAGAAATTTTTGTTTCACTATATAAGATGAAATGTTGTCATTATTGTACGTATTCACACATTTCTACTGTGTAATACAATGTTAGCACGCTTGTTTAACTTTTATTTCTACAGGGAAAACAGTTATTACGTACAGAATTTTTATTCACCAGTTATTGTAACAATGATGTAAAGGGGCCTGAATTGTGTATCAAGCATAAATTCAGAAATGGAATTATGCCTACTGAAAATTAGGATGTCATTGATTGCCATGAAAGCTCTTAGCATTCTATTAATGTTTCTTTAGGTGGTGTCATGTCTCCCCAGACTCCAAATTCAGAACCGCCCAGTCTTACAGAATCAATGCAGCTAATGGACGAAATATTGTCTGATGCTCGAATGGACAGACTGGAGAAAATTGAAAGGTTGGAAGCCATCCTTTCTGCAGCAACGTCCAATGTGCCGTTGTGCAGTGAGCAAGATAGCAGTGACCCAGAGCCAAACAGGCAATCGAGTAGTGACAGGCAACAGTGCTCATGCAGTTGCCACAATGGTGTGAATGGCTGTGGTGTTGCACTTTATTCCAATGACATGCTCAAGAAGAATTTGAATAAGCGTGGCATGTTGGATGTTGGCTGTCAGACATTATCCACTGGTGACATTGTCATCACTCGGATTTTTTTCAAGGAGGAAGAGAAAGAGATGGAAAAAATTATAATGGCGTCACCCAAAAAAGCTAGGAAAAATTCTTCCTAGAAGTTTAAAATTTTATATTTTACGTGTACATCTTGGTTTTTTTAAATACATGTATGTTTTAAAGAATATAACTACAGAATAGTACCTGTTAAAAAAAACTAAGGTTACTCATCTTAAAGCATAGTTGCTTTTAACTCATGCGGCTTTTTAAATGATGCAACTACAAATGTGTTTGTAATATATCAGATCTTTTATGTATACAATACATATTGACACTAGGTATAAGTAGTCACAGACAAATTTTTAAAATTAATTTTACAGTGTACACAATGTGTACATATTGATGGTGTTTTGTACCTACTTAATAAAATATCTGGTTGTAATTTTTATGTTGATGGTATGATTTGATTGGCTTTATAGTTCGATTTTTATAGTGCCTTACTAATGTTGCAGCCATATTTTTTTAATTTCGGGAAATTGTGCTTACCACAGAAATATGTAAGCTGAAATGATGAAAACATTTTTACTGTCAATTCTGCAGTTTTACTTTATGTATATAATGTAGGTTCTCATTTATCATCATTTCAGATTTGGCATTCTGTATACATGTTTTATCAGTTGAATGCTGTTTGCTTAAATGGGAGTGTTGCAAAGCCAGTCATTCTAAAATTGAGTGTTGCAGTATTTACTTGTGTAATTTGCACACACATACACTTATTCTGTGAGCTTGATAATATATCTGTAAAATTTTGAGTGTGACAAGTTGTTTAGGCCAATAGTGGAAAAGGAATTAAGGATGCAGAATACTGAATAAATAAAAGGAAAGTTTTAAATATGCACACAGTCTATGGTCTAAAGTTATAATAGATATCTTAAAATGTTTTACAGTCAAACCTCTTTAATACAAACCTGAAGGGACCAAAATTTTGGCGGTTTTTAATAATGAGGTTTGTATTAACAGGTGTTCACTAAAACCTTAAAAAGTTACTAAAATTTTGGTCACTCTGTTTATCCACGCAGATCAGATGGTCTTGTCACCAAAATGACTTCTTTTTACTTGAGAACTTGATATTACATGGTTTAATGCATAACTAAATTTTTATTGAACATTAAAGTAATTATTTAATTTCTTGTCCCATTCCAAGGGGAATAAAAATCACTCTGTATTAATGAGAACTTTGTATTAACAGGGTTTGTATTAACGAGGTTCCACTGTATATGTAATTAATAATTGGTGAAAGAGCATATGTATATTCACGTGTCAATAACTGGCTGGGTATTACCCAGAGATTTTGTTTGTTTTATAATACACTCACAAAGCATATAGCAAAGATATTACATTAGCCAAGTTTTACTGTATGTGATGATAGGTTTTCAGCCCGTAGGTTGGTTTGAACTTCAGGGTGAGTTGCGACTAGGTGAGGGTGAAACTGTGGAATGGGAATGAAGGGACAACATAACATTCAGTCCTGAACCTGGGAAGGTTAATTGTCAGTTTTCATCTTGACCTACTGGCCAGGAGCTCCCAACCACTGAGCCAAGTGGTCTGACTAATGTATAAAGTTAAAAATTAATTAATTGTACTATATTTTTAATGTGCATATTTTATGATGATAAATTATTACTCAAAATTCCAAAATTTTGGTGACTATCAGCAGCATCTGTATTAATGAATCTCTTTTCATAGAAATGCTATAAAGTACTTAACATTAGCTTTCAATATATTGCAGTGCAGCACATTGGTGGATATTTTATTCAAAATTTATGTTTTAAGGAACTACAGTGAACCCTCGATAACTCTGACTAAAAGGGGGAAGAAGCTGTCCGAGTTACGATTTGTCCATGTTATCGATGGGCAGGTGAGGTAATCAGTCATTAATCACAGAAACGTGAAGAAATTAGTACGCTATCATTTCTACAAGCAAAAGAAGCTGCAATAAGTACTGTTTTGTACGTAACTATCGTATCAAGTTACGGGAGGGCCTCCCATGCAGTGGGAAAATTAACGCTAACGTGGAGGACTATAAAAGAATGTCAAACAATGTGGGCAGTCAGATCATTATTTATTTTTTATGCTACTTCTGGTTTATCCTTTTTTAATCTGTGCTAGAAGCTGGCACCAAGGCACCCTTCTATCACACAAAAGTTATCGTCTGGCTGGTGACAACCAATGTGCGTGCACTTGTGAGAAAGATAAGAAATGATCGTTGGAGATGAGCTAGAGAGGTTGCGAGCGGAAGTAGTCAAGGTCAACCGGTACAGTCTCATCACAACAGCAATACAAACCCGCACGTGACCACATGCATCTCACACAAGATGTTTAGATTGAAAAATACCTTATGTCCGTATGTCACAGCGTAGGGGCAGCAGCCAGCTGCTAGCCTGATAGTTACTCTACCCTCCTACAAAGTTCCAAAGATACAAAAATAATTTTCCTCATATACACAAATAAAAACGGTACTGTAATTAATAATCCTTATGCGTCACTGTACAGACATATGTGAACACATTTTAACACTACGAATTTTAAAATTTAATATTTAATTTTTGTATGTAAATTGCATCATAGAATGTGTAATTTACAGCCTTGTTCTTACACAAAATGTCATATTATAAAGCAATAAAATTTTAATAATGTTCTACAGAGTTAAATGGTAGTAAAAACAACCAAAAGCAAGGCACAAAAATGTTAAAAACAGTGCATATAAGACCATGAATTGCAATGTATTGGACAACTGTCTAAATTACTGTTTTACTTAGTTAAACGGGCTTTGTTTTCAGCTGTGTCTTGCAGCTCTACACTTCCCACAACAACCACTTGTGATCTCTACTGAATGTACCATCTGTTTACAGTCTGCTCCGGATTTGAACCATTCAATCATTTCAAATGTTTCTACGAGAAATAGTTTTTCCCAGGGTTACTTCATTAGAATACCTAATGAAGCCCGGGGCAACGTAAATCTGAGCCTCTCCTTTTTTTTTTTTTTTTTTTATAAAAATAGTTGTAGTGGTGATACTGTGCACTTGTAGGCATTCACACTTCTGAGATGTTGGTTGCGCTGTCATAGCTCTCACCTCAGCAGTGGACATCAATGACGTCTTTATTAGCACTTACACTTTTAAATACATTTCACAGCAACCGTCAAGGTTTATTAGGAACTTTATAAAAGCCCATTAATCTTAAATAATAACTCTTATCTTTTATTTTTTGTTCAAATGCGAGAATGTGAGGCCCGGGACAAATTTCCCTTTTTGCTCCCACCCCCTTTTTTATCCCATCAAATTGACTAAGTCACAATTTTTTCTACATCGTGCCGGCCTCCATAGCGTAGTCAGGCGTCGCATCGGTGTACTGTGCAAGAGGCCTTGGGTTTGAATCCCAGCTCGGGCATGGATGTTGTGTTGTTATTTCACCAACCGCATCGGCTCTTGAAAACATCGTTTTTAAAGGGGCGTAAAACCCTCACACCAATTTTTCTAAATCACAATGCGAAGCAATGATTTTTAATTTTTCTTTTTAATGTTCGGAACAATTTGATTTGCAACCCTGAATTCATTGCACATACCAGATCAAAATAATTTTCCGTTTATGTGTCATTGTAACCCGTAGTTACTTACCGTCATTTCACAAGCACCATGCTGAAATGTTTGTTTAAAACATACGTGCGTGCCTGGTTCGCTGGCAGAAGAGGGAGGAAAGATAAAGAAGTGAGAGGTCGGCCTGCTGCGTTGCATCTTTACTTGCGCGTCGTGCACCTCGCTAGCAACATTTTACCACACGGAATTTGCCAGATATTTACTGTGGGGTTATTAAAGGCTAAGTAGCGATGGACGACTACGTTATAAAGTTTAATACTGTTCTAAAATATAATGTGATGAATTTAAATCCAGCAGAAACGATTTTTGTACGGCTTTTAACCAAGAAATGATTAATTAAAAATTATTATACTTTTTTTTTTTTTTAATTCTGTCCGAGTTATCCGAAGTCCGGGACATCAAGGTCCGAGTTATCGAGGGTTCACTGTACATAGGCATTTGCCTAGAATTGACCATGCTGGAAAACATATGCCCAATAGTCATCTAAGATTGAACCCATAACCCCCTAAGTATTACTGAATAAACAGAACTTGAGATGTTTTATAAATTGTCATCACCTAGCAATTGCAGTTAAATTGCAACATTTGGGAACTAAAATAATGCACCATAGATTGCAGGCTTTTGCAGTCATTGTCATCGTTTTCTTGGCTTCTGGGGTTGAGCTGTGTCTTGTGTTGATTCTTGGACAATGTTTCGGCAGTCTTTGCACCTGCCGTCCTTAGGTCTTTGCAGGATCAGAAATGAGGATGGCAGCTGCAAGGACTGCTGAATCGTTCAAGAAGCAACACAGGAAGCGGCTCAATCCCAAAAGTCAAGAAAATAAGATAATATAATTGAAATTGCCAGTGGATTCCCACACTTAAAAGTATAAGTCAAAAAATTTGTTATGACTACTGCTCTTCAGCGATGGTCAGATGATAGATTTATTGAAGGCATTGAAAATTTACTACTGTATTTACTTCATTACCTTCGAAACTGGCACGTGCTGCTTCCACCAGTTTTGGATACAAAAATTATAATTTTTTTGTGAAAATGAATGGCATGCCACAAGTCCAAGGTTTTGGGTTCTTTTTGTATGTTTTATTGGTCTGGACATTATTTTGTTTATTACGTAGTAGCAATATGTAATAGTTAACAGCAAATATAATTTGCAGTGTGTTGTTTTCTATGGTACCCAAGTAGAGAGAAACATTTTCGGACATGTTATGATTTATGTATCCTGTCACACTTGAAATGCTTGAATTTGAGGCACTCCTGGGCAGTTATTTCTCATAAAATCAATATCTTTATATAGTTAATAACATAACTGTTTCATATAAAATGAACTACTGTACTATAATATTGGGTAGCTTTGACCCTAAATGAAATTTTTTATCCAAACTATGGAAAATAATGTTTACTTTTGTAACCATCACAGTCTAAAAATGTTTTGTTTCATCGCTGCACTCTGTGAACAACACCAAAAGTGAGAGAACAAAATTTTTAAAAATCATTAAATAATTTAAAAAATAAATAGAGTTGTCAAGCTTATACGCCAGTTACCCCTTCATAATGATATTAAATTGTCATATACATATTTTCATTTGAAGCTAAATAACCCCTTCTTACTTGTCTTCCGTCACCTCAAATTCAAGAGCAGCTCTCCATAGTTCTTAATGCACAGATGGAGAATGTTCCCTTTATGTATGGCAAGACCATAGGGTAAGATGCTGCATGCATTTCGCTGTATTGCTGCAAACACATACAAGTTGTTATCACATACGGTCATTAATGGATTTCTGTCATGTTTAAATTGTCTTCCTCATGCTGTTAATCCAAGCAGCCAACAGTGGAGTGTGTGCAAAATACATTTGTCAGAGTTCATTCTTCCAGCAAAATGTACCCTTTCTTCAGTGCGTACAATTTAACATTGCAGTAGTTGTGTTGCCTTCAGAAACGTTTACATTTAGTACTACTATTTATATACATTTTTTGTTGTGTGTTTCTTTAAAATGCTTTACGTTCGTTCCCCATCCCTTCTTCTAAAGCTTTTTGTGGGTTCAGTTACACTGTTGGGAAGGGTAAATCATCCTTGTTTAAGTAAATTGTTCAAACAAACAAAAAATATTTGTACAGGTTTTGCAAGTTTTCTTGAGTAATGAGTACAATTTGGAAATTGTATACCGGGTACTTTTGACTTAATCATGTCATAACAAAAAAATATGTGGGATTTAAAAGTTGTTGTACAGAGAAAAGATGTAATGTAAATAAGTTGAACATTTTTTGGTACATTTATAAAATTATGAATTTTGTCTGCCAAGCAGTTTTAATGAAACTGCAGTCACAGCTATGCATTAAATGGATGGCTATAGTTTTATCAGAAGCCTTAGGATAAAGGTAGAGTTTTTTACCAGCATGGTATGGACTACTGTAATATTTTTTTTACTGTATTTTTTTATAGTTTCATTTTTAACTAAACAAATCACTTACAAAATGCTAGCCTAAAAAATTGCTTTACTTATGTCATTAAAGCTTTAATTTTGTAAACTCATGGTGCCTTGTTTTGGATGATTGATTTTAAATTGTGTTTTCCATTTGCAACTTTATATTTCATGATTTGTACAAACTGTACCAATTTTACGGTATTCATATTTAATTTCTTATTTTTTACATATATAAAATATTTTAAGATGTACGTATCTTCCAATGCAGGTAGGTACGCATAAGTAACCAGTGTCAAAGAATAAATGTGCAATCTTTTTTTGTTATGTTCAGTTGTAAACGTAAACTAATGTACATAGAGAGTTAAGTGTTCATTGTTGTTATAGCTTTAAACCAAAATACCTGTAGTTATCTTCCATGACATGACATCAAGTGTAGAGTTTGTAAACTACAATAGGAAAGGGTATAAAATGATTGAAAGAATTTTGGAATGAAATACTGTATAAAAGGTACTTTGAATAGTCTCCTTCCACTACTTTTCAAATGAAAGTAGTTCGAATGAAGGGGAGCAAGAGGCTTGAAGCCCAACTGTATTTTTCTCCCTCATTTCTTTTCTGTGAAGTGTAATCTCATTCTCATTTAATTCATTGATTTATATTGAAATCAGTTGTGTCTGCGTTTAGTTAATTGAATAATACTTGTTAACATATTGCCGAAGGTTTTGTAATGACTTTTATCTGAGCTTTATTTATTTGTTACAGTGATGTTAACTGCCAAAGTTGTGTTATGTTGTAGCCAAACTTAAATGTTTTGTGGCGTGATTACTGTACTTTGAGTTACATCCTAGATTACAGCAATATGAATGTATATTAAATGTGATACTTTCATTTTGCTGGAGTGTTCATCATTGGCTGGGTTACAATTTTACAGGTAGTGCAACTTCCGTAGTCGTAGATAATTCCTGAATACTGTTAATGTGAATTTTTATGTATATATGTACTGTATGTTGTGATATTTTTTAAACACAATAATGGGTTCCTGCCCAAGTCATGTAAATATTGCTGTAAAGGCTATAAAGTGTAAATACCAAAGTAATTTATAAAACTTAGTAGTTTTTACTAATTTAGCTCATTAGAATAATATTAGGTAAAACTATAACATTGTGATAAACGGAAGTTGTGTATTGAGAGTTGTGTTTTTTGCTCAGAATAATTGTTAGTACTAATCAAATTTGTAGATTATTTTTATTGTGGTTTCAATTTTTTTTTGTGTATGTATTTGTGTGTTTGTATACAGGGTGAAAATGGTATTGTTTCTGTGTCAGAAGTATTTTGTTACAATGTATTGACACATTTTTTTTTGTCTTGATTGAACATACATATATTTGCAGCTAGCAGATTAAATACTTGGGTAATGGATATTACTAGGATTACTGTGTTGTTTTATATGTTTTATAGACCATACTCCAGTTATGTTGAAGATTGCACAGCTTTTTTTGTTCCAGCTGTGTTTGGTTGTTTCTTGTCCAATAATTTTTGTGTTGTACAGCAAATTCATACAGGTAATTATAAAATACTAATGATTAAATATATTTTGTCTCCCCCCACGTACGTGGTGCATCGTTGTGTATTTTTCGTATTTTTCACAGTTTTTCCCCCAATGAGCACCTGAACCTATCAAAAAATTAATGTGGTAAGAAAAATGTAAATGCATAACTGCAATAAATGACGTAGCATTTCAGTATAGCCGTAAATATACAAATTACTTATTTCTTTCCCGCTACTGCTTTAAAAAGTTTGGATAGCTATACAAATTTTATGCCTACACAATTAATATGTTCTAAGCAGTACAAAACAAATTACAACCAACTCCCGGGGGGATTTAACGACCCTTCACGGTTCCCGGGAATAGGGTTGTTATTTCGGAGGGGTCGTTATTAGAATTTTGACAAATTTTCTGCGATCCCAAACCTCTAAAATGTAGACATTTATCATTTTTTATCATTTAATTGGCGTTCACTCGTCTTTGGCGCAAAAATTATGCATTTTTATAAATTGAAACACATTTATTTTGAAAAGCAAACGCGTTATTTTTAAAAGCATGCCATTGAAGTGGATCTACGACCTTTGTTTAGTTCAGTATAAATCATAAACGTTGCAGATACCGTAAATTCTTGCATCCGCAATGTCCATTTTGGCATGTTATTTTCAGGAATCCCGCAATAAAGTTTATTGAAATAGTAATATTTTTCAGTAGAGTGAAGTATTCTGAATAAATAGATACAATGGACGCAGATAAATGACATTTCTTTGGCTCAAATTAAGCAAAAACATCGCCGGCAATATAGATTCTTGCGCCCGCAACAATGATTTTTGAAAGTTATTTGCAAGGATACCGCAACAAAGTTTATTGAAATAGTAATATTTTCAGTAGAGTGAAGTATTTTGAATAAATAGATACAATGGATGCAGATATTTGACATTTCTTTAGCTCAAAATTAAGCGAAATCATTGCCGGCAATCTAGGTTCTTGCGCCCGCAACGGCCGTTTTCGGAAGTTATTTGCAAGAAAGCCGCAATAAAGTTTAATGAATAGTAACTTTTTTAAAAATAGAATGACGTATTTTGAATAAATGATACTCGAGACGTGCATATATGACCTTTCTGTAGCTCAACATAAAGCATGAATTCATAATAATGAAACATAAATATCATCGGCAACATAAATTGTCAGCAATGTTGGTGTTTCGAAACTCTTTTTAGGGCACTATCGCAATGTTGTTGATTGAAATAGTAATTTATTTCAATATGCACATAAATTCTGAATGAATGTATGTCATGGTTGACATATAAGACTTTTCGTCAACCCATTAGGCACAAACATTGCCGGCAACAGTAATTCTATTGGGACCTTGTATTGACAGCGAGCGACACCACATACGTGTACAATAATTTGTGTGCGCAAGGACTGTACTGGTACCGGCCTCCACACCATGCTATATCAGGGTGCGATACATTAACAGGGTTCTTAACTGCTCACGGCTCTAACAGCTTCAGGGTAGGCACCAAAATCGTTTCTCGTTGTCGTGGGTCCGTGAAAAGGACGAAGAGCAGGAGGATGAATATAAAGAAAAGATTCACTTGATTTAGAGGTAGATAAACAATT